>CAJUYG010003080.1:0-24305 GCA_910591675.1 Galerucella calmariensis
AAAATCTGCAACAGCTTTAGCCAATCAATTACATAATGCAAAACAAGGGCACAAAACTATTGATCAATTTGGGAAAACGTTAGAAGAGCTTTTAGCGGATTTAACGCTTGCCCAAGCTGGCGATAATTTAAATGACAGTAGGATTTTAAATCAAGTTAACGAAAAAATCGCAATCAATACTTTTGCAAATGGGCTCAGAAATAATAATTTACAAATTATAATTAAAGCACGTAATTACACAAATTTAAGTCAAGCAATTCAAGGAGCGAAAGAAGAAGAAATAAATAACTGTTGCAATAGTAATGACCAAATCTATCAGATAAGAGAATATAAAAATTTTAGAGGAAATAAATTTTTATCAAATAACATTAGAGAAAATAACTTTAGAGGAAATAATAGTGATAGAAATTCTTATAGGGGTACTAATTATAGGTCAAATAAATTTAGAGGCAGTCATAATAATAATAATAATAGATATAATTCTAGAGGTAGTAATAGAAGGGTATTTTATATGAATAGTTCTAATTCTAGAGTAAGTAATGAAAGTTCAGAAAATCCTCGTATATCGGAACCATTTTTTCGTGGCCAACCCTAACTCACAAACTTGCCACAACATTTTTTTCTCTGAATGGATTGAATTTTGTAGAATTATTTTATAAGAATAATAAATTAACATTGTTATTAGATACAGGCGCTAGCGTAAGTGTAATTTTTAAAAATAAAGTAGTTATTAACGAAACAATTAATTCGTCAAAGAAAATGCGTATTAATGGTTTATGTGGGTCAGTAGTATCAGATGGCACGGTACATCTACCATTACAAATAAATAAAATTAAACTTCGTCAGGAATTTCAACTCTTAGACGGCCTTGCGAGCGACATTGAAATGCACGGTATTTTGGGATCAGATTTCTTCTATGATTACGGAGCTACGTTAGATTACGAAAAGTTTTTATTTTCATTCAATTTTTGTAATGTCAGACAAGTAATTCCTATAGTGTCGGAACAGCAAATGTACACTTCAATTCCGGGTAGATGCGAAATAGTTAAATATTTTAAAGTTCAAGTTAATCAAGACTACGTTGTCTTGCCGGGTGAATTATGTGAAGGAGTTTTTGTAGCGGGAGCTTTGGTTAGATCTAACCAAAATATGATACCTATTAAAATTTTAAATATCAGAGAACAGGAGGTTCTCTTAAAAAATTTTAATCCAAAATTAGAAAAATTAAATTGCTATAATGTATGCGAATTTATAACCAAACCAACCAATTCTGTTAGTAGAGCAGACAAACTATTAAATTCAATAAATATCTCGCATTTGAATTCAGATGAAAGAGACTCTCTACAAAAAATTTTAGTGAAATATTCCGATGTTTTTTATCTTGAAAACGACCCGTTTACGGTGTGTAATATTTATAAAGAAAAAATTATACTAAAAGAATCAACAAAACCACAGTTCATTAAACCGTATAGACTACCCCATGCTCAAAAAATGCAAATTCATCAAGAAATAGACAAAATGTTACGCGATGGAATTATAGAAGGATGTAGGTCAGAGTTTCAATCACCTTTGTTAATCGTTCCTAAAAAGGTTTTTGATGAAAATGGTGTTAGGAAGGCTAGAATTGTAATAGATTATAGACAATTAAATCAGCGAATAGAAGATGATAAATTTCCATTGCCTTGTATAGCAGAAATTTTGGATTCATTATCAGGGGCAATGTACTTTTCCCATCTTGACTTATCTCAAGGCTATTATCAGATCGAGCTTGACCAAAATAGCAGAAAATACACAGCTTTTGCAACAGATAGGGGTCAATATCAAATGACTCGACTACCCATGGGATTAAAAACAAGTCCCAGTGCATTTTCACGTGCAATGACAATTGCAATGTCCGGGCTAAATTACGAATGTTGTTTCGTTTATTTAGATGACTTAGTAGTTTTTGCAAATAATTTAATTAATCATAATAAAAATTTGGTTAAAGTTTTTCAGAGGTTGAGACAGGTAAATTTAAAGCTAAACCCGAATAAATGCGAATTTTTGAAAAAAGAAATTCTCTACCTAGGTCACCAAATATCAGCAGAAGGTGTCTCTCCAGATTCTTCTAAAATTGAAGCAATTCAAAATTTTCGAGTTCCCAAAGATTCCCAAGAAGTTAAAAGATTCGTTGCTTTCGCTAACTATTATAGAAAATATGTAAAAAAATTTCGCAGAAATTGCCCAACCTTTAAATTGTCTTACAAGGAAAAATGTCCCTTTCATTTGGAATAACGATTGTCAAAATTCTTTTGAAAATCTGAAAGAGGCATTAACTAACCCACCAGTTCTTCAGTATCCAAACTTTGCACCTGAAAATGAATTTATACTAAAAACCGATGCATCAAATTATGCATTAGGTGCTGTACTATCTAATTCCGATGATAGGCCTGTTGCATTTGCAAGTAGATCTCTTAATAAGGCTGAGAAAAATTATAGTGTTATTGAGAAGGAGCTTCTAGCAATAGTTTTCGCAGTAAAGCACTTTAGACCTTATCTATTTTCAAGAAAATTTTTAATTTTAAGCGACCATAGACCTCTAGTTTACTTATTTGGTATGACAAATCCTAGTAGTAGATTAATTAAATTTAGACTCATTCTCGAAGAATACGATTTTAGAGTAGAATATATTAAAGGCAAACATAATGTTGTAGCGGACGCGCTATCACGTATAGATATATCTTCAGACGAACTAAAAAATTTAAATAAAGAAGTGTGCGATTCAATTTTTGTTACCACAAGAGCACAGTCAAAAAATATCGAAAATAAGCCATTAGGCAGCTTCAAAGATAATTCTAACGAAAGGACTGATCACCCTGGAGTTCTAGAATTACTCAAACCGCCTAAAGATTCGTTTAGTTTAGATATAATTTCAAAAAAGGAATTTGAGAAAATAAAACGTTGTAATAAAAAGGATAATTGTACGATAGTTGGAAACTTGATATATAATAAAGATTCGCGAATCATATATTTCTATCAGGATCCTCGATCATCATCAGACTTAGGTACGATGTTGAGAGACCTGAAATGTATTTATGATAAATACAAAATTCCGGAATTAATTATTTTAAAGAATAAAAATTGTGCACAATTAATTAAATTACTAATGAAGTTTCGTAATGACATAAAAAATATAGGTATAAAAATATCTATTGTTAAAGATGTAGAACATATTTTAGACAGTGAAACTAAACAAATTATCCTAAACGATTTTCATATTCTTCCTACTGGAGGACATGCAGGTGTAAATAGGATGTACAATAATATAAAAAAGAGGTACTTTTGGCAAAAGTTACATGGAGATGTAGAAAGTTTTGTAAAAAGATGCGACGATTGTCAACGGTGTAAGCATTCTATACCAAATAAAGAACCTTTATCTATAACCACCACAGCTTCGTCAGGATTTCAAAAAATTTTTATAGATTTAGTTGGACCATTACAAGAAGATGTAGAAAATAATAAATATATTTTAACGATACAATGCGAATTAACCAAATTTGTAGAAGCATATCCATTGAAAAACAAGGAAGCTTATACAGTGGCAACTGCACTTATTAATAATTTTATATTACGCTACGGCATTCCAGACGAAATTGTCTCAGATTAGGGTACTGAATTTTTGGCATGCATTTTTAAAGAAATTTGTCAAATTTTACACATTAAAAAACTTAACTCGACAGCATATCATCATGAGACACTAGGCGCTCTTGAGAACTCTCATAAAAATCTGGGAGCATATTTACGAATTCAAGTTGTAAAATTTGAGAATGCTTGGAGTTCTTGGGTTCCCTACTGGTGTTTTGCTTATAACACGACGGTCCATACAGAAACTAAATACACCCCTTATGAACTTATCTTCGGGAAACTTGCAAAAATCCCTTCCAATTTAAATTTTTGGGTAGATCCAATATATAATTTTGACGATTACCCTCACGAATTAAAATATAGATTGCAACAAGCATGTGATGACGCAAAACATAATTTAAATATATCGAAAAGTAAAAGAAAATCTATGTATGATCAGGAAATAAAGTCTGTAAAATATAATATAGGAGATAAGGTATTGATAAAGAATGTAGTTAAAAATAAATTAGAACCACTTTATATAGGCCCATATAGTGTCATTGAGGAGAAATCTCCGAATATTGTTGTAAAAATAAATGATCGTATAATAGAGGTTCATAAAAATAGGGCAAAATTGTATCATAGTTAAAAAAAAAAAAAAAAAAAATTCTTTTATTTTTTTTTTCTTCTTCAGGAGGGTGATGTAGTAATATAGCGTTATATTAATTAATTTAGGTAACACCCTGTAAATAAGTTATTTAAGTTTAGTTAAGCATATTTAGAAATATTGTTTTAATTATTAATATCATTGCAATAATTTATGTCGTCACGCATTTCTGGCGACTCAGCGATACCTTTGAACTCGCCGGAGTGAGTGACCGTAATTCAGGGCTTTTTTAATAAAACTATTAACGAAAGAAGATGTTTAAATTGAATTACCTGAAGCACCAATTTTAAAAGATTATTCGATAGCAGTTGAGAGGATATTACAAGAAGAAAAAAGAAGGAATCCAAACGTGAATCCAGTAAGAGAACAAGGTAAGGTTGAGTGGGCTCTTGCTAAAAAAGGTGAATCATTATTCATTAATTTTTAAGGTATGCAGATCGGGATCCTGAACTTGAAAACTTCAGACGTCCTTGTAATCACAATGACCCCACATATGAGTGTGCCAAAGTGGAAATGGAAGATATTTCGAGAATCAGGAAAGACTTTTACGAAGAAGTCGACAAAATACGACAGGATATTGAGCTATGTCACTTTATATCCGTTATGCCTGTCAAACGACATAGATCTACCCGAGAAATCAAACAAAGGAATGCAACAGTTGCTTATTTGCTCAAATCTCGCAAAACTGCAATGAAAGTTTGTAAAAAGTTTTTTATTGCTGTATTTGGAGTAACAAATCAGAGAATAGCTACAGTTTCTAAAGCATTAGAAGAAGGTGCAGTTCCAACTTTCTACGTCTGGACTGAAGATTTAGCTGGAAGGGGAGCCACACAAATGGGTTCAGCATTGATGCATCATCTAGATGGTCTGAATTTTGATGGAAAGCTCTGCATCAGACTATTCTGTGATGGTTGTGGGGGACAAAATAAAAACTCTCACATCATTCACACTTTGATGTACTGGCTGAAGAATAAGTCGCCAGAAAATATTTCGGAAATAATAATAACATTTCCTGTGAGTGGACACAGCTTTCTACCTGCTGATCGGGTATTTGGAAGAGTTGAGAAAATTTTACGACAAAATCCGATCGTTACACATAAAAAAGATACGTGGATTTGTATTCTGAAGTGGGTACTGTGCAATCACTTGGTTCTGACTGGAAGCTCTATGACATCAAGGAGCTAGAAAAAACGTTCAAAAAATCAAACGAATATCAGAGTGTAAGAGAATTTCTGTGAAAAAATTCGAAACCAATAACAAGGTCAATGTTAGAGTCTGTTCGTTTGAATATTATCGATTCCGGTCAGGAAAAGATTCATATCAATGTCTTACCAAGAAGGGGAAATCTGAAGAAGATATCGAACTTAACACAATTCCATTGGGCAACTCCATTCCAGATAAGGAGAAGAAGAGTTTACGTCACTTGATGAAAGAAAATTTTGGAGAAGAATGGGAAAATCGAGAAGATCTAGAATGGTACAAAAACTTGTTGGTCCAACGTGAAGAAAATGATAATGGTGAACAAAATAAGGAAGATGAAAATGACGGAACATGCGACTGTTTGGAGGACTAGATAGCTCAGCATATTCAAAAAAATGATAATTTGATCATTCAAGTGGAAATAAACGTTTTTTTCAAAGATTTTTTTTTCGATTTTGGTGCAAAACAAGATATATCCATTTGTTTTTTCTGTATATTGGTCTGGATTTTCAATTCACATCATTCGAAAGTTTTTGATCCTATTCATCATACAAATTGTCATCTATCTACGGTGGAATTTTGATCAATTGAATCTAGCAATAGATTTGCCACGTTTTTCTCGTTTCCTGAAAAATTTAGGAAAGTGGATATATCTGGTTTTGCACGCGAGCTCCTCAATTATAAACCCTTTGTTTCACGTTGAGATTTTGTCCGCCGTATGGGCGCATAACATGCTTACCTAAACCAAAAGCTTCATCACCGATAAGTACGTATGTGATTGGTGGCTCGTTATTATGATCATTTCCAAGTGGTTGAGAAACAGGCAATGGTAATTCATTTCTCATTAAAATCTTGTAAAGCGTCGAATTTCTAAAAATACTAGAACCACTTTCCTTTTCATATGCTCCCACGTCGACAAAAACAAACTTATAATTTGAGTCAACAACCGCTAGCAAAACAATTGAAAAATAATATTTGTAATTATAAAACAGAGAGCCACTTTTGTCCGATTTTATTAAACGTTTAAGTTTCCCATCAATTACCCCAAAGCAATGAGGAAAGTTGGCTTTGAGATCAAAATCTAATGCAATATTTTGTAGTTTTTCTTCTGTGATCTCTTCTATGTTCTGTGGTCGAAGATATTTCCATATAGCTTGACAAACTGACGAAATAGTTCTTGAAATCGTTGTTCTTCCACGTTTAAATTTGAAATGCAAGTCTTTTATCGAATTTCCACTGCCCAAGTACCTAAAATAGAAACACAAAAATTAAACAGGGTGGCTCATTTAGATCTGCAATCATAGATTAATTTTCTTTCTTTGCAGCTAACGTGGTCGTGAAAAAATGGAGAAGCGTGAGGGACAACTTTTTTCGATATGTAAAAAAATTAAAAGAAAACAGTTCGTCTGGATCAGGTGCAAAACAATTTAAAAAATATCATTATTATAATCAGTTGCAGTTTTTGTTGACTGAGATATATGAAGGGCAGCGAATTAAATTATTCATTTATTTTAAATTCATAATGCGAAATTACAAGAAGAAATCCAATAGGGGGTTGACGAAACCTGATATTATGCTTAGAGCTGTTAGAGCTGTAAAGCTAGACCAACGATCTCTAAGAGAAACGTCTAGGGATTTTCGAATTCCCTTGATGACTCTACAAAGAAACTGTTCAAAATTCTCCGCGGAAGAAATCAATGATGTCAATAGAAATTTACCAAGTACGGTAGTAGGTTACATAGCAATCAGAAAGGTGAGTTAATTTGTTTTGAATTTCATGCGTTTACATTTTTTTTTTATTAGGTTTTTACATCAAAACATAAAGCTGAACTTTCTGACTACTTGAAAAAAGCAGCTGATATTTCTTTCGGTCTCTCACCAAAGGAAGTGAGAAGAATTGGTTACTTATTTGCATCATCATCATCAATTTGCGTATGCCTGAAAACTGGAAAAATAATAATACTGCTGTAGCTGACTGGTTCTCATCGTTTTTGAAGAAATAAAACATTATTAATCAAATCCCGGAAGCTACTAGTCTATGCAGGGCAACCAGCTTCAATAGGACCAACGTAGGTGCCTTTTTTGACAATCTCGAGAGTATTAAATCGTCTCGGATGTGGCCCAGCAGATTTGTGGAATATGGATGAAACTGGAATAACAACATTTCAGAAACCAAATAGGGTTGTTGCTCGTCATGGTGTTCGACAAGTAGGGAGAATAACATCTGCTGAGAGAGGTACGCTGGTGACTATGGCTTTTGCTGTCTCAGCAACAGGAAATAGTGTCCCGCCATTTTTTATATTTCCTAGGGTTCATTTCAAGCTGCATTTTTTGAAAGAGAGTCCTCTTGGTAGTGCTGGAGGAGCAAATCCTTCGGGATGGATGAAAGAGAATAATTTCATTGAATATGTCTAACATTTCGTTAGACATACAAGAGCATCAGTAGATAGACCAGTTATTTTACTTCTTGACAATCACGATTCACATTTGTCTGTAGAAGGAGTCACATATTGTAAAGACAATGGTGTAACAGTTCTCTCGTTTCCCCCACACTGTAGCCATAAACTGCAACCCCTGGACATAAGTGTGTATGAGCCTTTAAAAAAATATGCCAATAGTGCTTGCGATGTATGGATGACTTAGAATCCTGGCGCACAATGACCATTTATGATATGCCCGGAATAGTTGCAAGTGCTTCACCTTTGGCTGCGACTCTGAACATATCAGCTGGCTTCAGAGTTTCGGGTATATCACCCTTCAATCGTGATATATTCGCTGATAGTGAGTTTATGGCAGCATATGTCACCGATAGACCAGACCCAAACATAGAAAATGTTGATACCGTCAGAGTGGATAACGTAGCTACTGTACCCACTGCGGCTACTGATATTGACATTGAAGTCCATGAGCATTCTTTTGAACAAACATTCCCAGGTACCCCGAATCATTCGTCAGAACCAATAGAAATTCCTCGACATGCAACTCTAACAGACGAAATGTTAAATCAACCTGGTTGCAGCAAGACTGATGACAATTATTGTCTTGAGAAAATTAAACCACTGCCCAAAGCACCACCAAGAATATCTAAGAAGAACAACAGGAGAAAAAGAAAGTCAGCAATTCTGACAGATACCCCTATTAAAGATGAATTGGAGAAGGAGAAAAGTGAGAAAATGAAAAATAACAAAAACAAGATCAATAAGAAAGCAAAGATAGTAAAGAAAAAAGTTTTTACAGACAAGACAGAAAAGAACATAAGGAAGACGGGTAAACAGAAACAGAGGGAGAATTTGTCTTCGTTCAGTGATAGCAGCGAGGATGAAGATGCCATTTGTTTCATATGCCTGGAACAATATTCCAATAGTGCGCCACGAGAAAAGTGGATTCAGTGCACACAGTGCCACCTGTGGATACACGAAGAATGTTGCGACGCTGGGCCATACTATACAGGGTGTGGCGCGACAAGTTTTGATTAAAAGTAATGGCGGATACAGTTATGTTAAAAATCTGAAATTACGAAGCTGTAGGTTTTGGATGACGCTGAGTTCAAATATAATGTTGTCCTGAATGTGGCACTTCCGGTTATACCGGAAATAGACGTCAACTTTGTTATTTTAAATAGAACCTAATATTTTTTATTTTATTTTCGAATTCTACATGAAATTTTAGATAAAATTTGTGAACAATGTCCTATACCAAAAATGAAGTATTTTCGAGATATTTCGTTTTTTTTCAAAATTTTGAAAAAATCCTAGTCCACATTAAATAACGATATCTCTATCAATATCGAAGCTAGTGACGTGAAATTGTAACCAATAAACAACAAGGGCTTGCCCGTTAACTCCATAAGTCCAACTCATTGATATTTCATACAGGATGTTTTAAACTTAGCCGCCAACATGCACAATTTAAATCATTTATAAGTTGCTTACTTTAAATAGAACACCCTGTATTTTATTACATTTGCCGATGTAATTTTTTAAGCCAATTCGTTTGGTATGGGTATTCCCTATACCTAAATCCAACCACTTTTGAGATATTTCATTATTTTAGTTAAAACATAACAACACTTAATGATTTCAACATTAGTAAAGGGTAGGCCATGATTTCCATGATTTAAGGTGATATTTTATTATTTTTTCATATTATTACTTCTGAAAAGTAACCAACAGCATGAAAGGATTATTAATTGTGGATATCATCAAAAACGTTCAAAACAAGGCCACAGTATGACATGCTGTTGGAATTTTTAGAAAATCGTCCTATTGTAATAAGGGGGAAGAGCAAACCATGCGAGATTAAAATAATTAACAATTTGTGGGAACAATTTGCTGATAAAGTTAATATAAAAAAACAGGACCATCCAAAAGCAGCCTATTATTTATGTTTGGTTGCAAAAAATTACAAATCACCACGAATATATAGCAAAAACTGATTAGATTTTTGACATTTCTTCCACTTAACGATATCGTTAAGTCATAACAAGCTGTCAAACTGGTCCAGTTATTTTAACGATGATAAAATAACGATTCTCGTTAACATAACTATGAGCATGATGATACAGAATCGGTATTTTTAGACATATCGTTATATTACAGAAATTCACACTTAACGATGGTCGTTAAATAACATAACGTGATACGGAATAGGGCCGATTTATAGCGAACCGCGCTTTCTAAGTGCCATGGCATCTCGATACCCTGGGAAACATATAGTCGTGGCCCCTCTAGTCGTGGGAGCGCGAGGTATCTGGTGTCAGGAGAATAATATCATTTCCAGTATTCTCGACTTTTCAAAGCAAGACATCAGAAGTTACATTACTAAAACAATAATAGGCAGCATTTCCATCCATCGCTATTTTATGTCTACTTCCTAAATGGTTAGATGGAACACCCCAACACCAAAAACCTGCAAAAGCACTCCAAATGGAGAATGTACTAAACATCTAGTTAGGTTTTTATATATACTATGTATTGTCTCATTTACTTCTCTGTTTGTTGTAGTGTTTGTTTAACATATTTTAGATATTTTTCAATTTTTATATATTATTACTTATATTATTAATACTAATATTCAATTTTTATTACAATTTTTATTAAGAAAAATGTGGCTTAATGATTTATTTTTTTTTGTTTCAGTGCACACCCGGACCTCCGTGATTTTGGCGGGGACGTGGATGTGTACTTCTTAATCCTTTCACGGTGCGTCATCTACCGCAACACATGTCTCGTTTCCGTGTCCGACCGCATTCATGAAAAAGATGCCCCACCAAAGAAAAAATTACATTTGGAAGAGGAACCAAGTACTTCACATTTTGTAGATCCTATTGAAGAGGAGCCAAGTACTTCACATTTTGTAGAGCCTATTGAAGAGGAACCAAGTACTTCACATTTTGTACAGCCTATTGAAGAGGAGCCAAGTACTTCACATTTTGTAGAGCCTATTGAAGAGGAGCCAAGTACTTCACATTTTGTAGATCTCTCTCCAGGAACATCAGGTGCTGTTATAACATCCAAACAAGAAGGGGGTAAAAAAAATTATTGTATAGCAGTAATTCTTCTCATTTATATGTGTTTTATTCACCAAGTTTTTCCTTCAGTAAGCCTGTCACAAGTAAAGAATGAATTTATCAAGTTTATTTGTTTAATTTTTTGGTTAACCCATATATTAATATACTTCTAATATTTTTCAGAAGCACAAGCATGTCGTAGGACTAGAAACAAAAATTTTGATGTCAGTAAGAAAATACAAAATCTCCGAAGGTTGGCACGTAGAAGAAAAATTGCATGCAGCCAAACCAAAAGGAAATTACAATTATTAACTGCTAACCAGAGCAACATTAATAATATATTTAGAAATTTAAACTCAGTGACAACAAATTTCATCAATAGTCAAATAAAAAATCAAAAAAATAAATCAAGAGGGAGAAGATACACTACAGACGATAAAATTTTAGCACTTTCATTAGCTAAGAAAAGCGGTAAGGACTTATCTAGTTTATTCAGTTTACCTTCAAGAAAAACTGTTTTCAAATTCCTTTTTCCTGTGGAATTGACAGAAAAATTTCAAGTAATTTGCAAAAAGCAGTAAGTAAACTGGGTGAACTAGATAAATACTGTGTCCTTATGTTTGACGAAATGTCAATTCCGCCTGGACTGCAGTATAATGTGAGCAAAGACTGTGTTGATGGGATTGTAGATTTGGTGGCTCAGACATACGTGCTGCATTTGCAGATCATTCCCTTGTGTTCATGTTAAAGGATATAAAGAGAAAATGGAAGCATGTTGTATGTGTATCTTTTTTTGAAAGTTCTACGCCAACACCTACCTTGAAAAAATTGATCAAGGATGTAATTCGAAGTATTAGAAATATAGCATTTCCTGTACTTGCTACTATATGTGACCAAGGAAGTACCAATATGGCTCCTATAAATGCATTATTGCATGAAACAAGAGAGTATTGTTTGAGAAATAATATTGATAATCGCTATCAAGGGTATCTTGTAGATAATTTAGAAGTAGTTCATGTGTATCACTGTCCACATTTATTGAAAAATATTAGAAATAATTTATTGACTAAAGATCTACACTTTACCCAAGATGGCATTATCAAAAAAGCTTCCTGGTCACATATAGTGGATCTTTACAGAATGGAAACAGGGACCATACAGTCAGTTCATCAAACTGACTGATGAACACATATTACTGGATAAAATTGAAAAAATGAAGGTGAAGAATTGTACACAAGTGTTCAGTCACACAGTAGCGACTGCAAAGCTTGCTCGTGTAAAGATTTCTACTGAACTGGATTCTTCATCTTCATTTTATATTGATCCAAAATCCTCCGAGACCTCCTGAAATTTGATAAATTATTTGACAGTGTCAACGGTAGCCCATTATCACCTCCTGATGGGAAGCAACTACGGAGTGTGGTAAGTAAAAAGTCCCCTCACAACACTTTTTGGAATTCCTGTATTCCTTTCCTACAATCCCTTTACTACACCACACCTGATAATCCTAAACCAACAACAATCCCTTCCATAAAGAATTGGATTTTTTCGATTCGTAGCTTCTGACACATCTGAAAACTTCTACAACGAAAAGGTTTTAAATATATGGCACCAAGAGAATTCAATCAGGACCCAGTTGAAAATTTTTTTTCTTGTGTAAGAAGCTACGGATCAAGAATTCCAACCTGTTCCTCATTCATATCCACAACCAAGTCACTTATTATAAATAATTTCACCTCACCATACTCTGTGGGTGCTAATTGTGAGGAGGATGAAGGAGAAGGTGAAATTTATTCAATAGTGAATGAACACATTTATCAACCAAATGACACTCAATACAATGACAGCAAATTGGACTCAGCTACTCCATATGTAGCCGGGGTAGTCACAAAAAATACATTTAAAAAATTTAACTGTCTGAACTGCAAGAATAGGATGGGTGCATTAAGTTCACTTGTTAAAATACTTCAATTCGAGAAAGAGAGAATAAGCCTGGCAATTTAATGCACCCTTCTAGTCAATTTTCACAGTTGTTTGAAAAAAACAACACTTACTATGAATAATACTTATGACAATGTTAGCAACTTTTCAGAATTTAAATTCCATGAAAGAGTTTTGAATATTAGTTCCTCTGTTTTTACATTTAAAGAAATTGAAATTTTGAATAAAGGTTTGAAATTTAACCCTCCAAATCGCCAAAATATTAGTGAAAGTAAACATAACATTAGGCAGTTGTCTATTGATTGTGAAAGTATTTTGACAAATTGTGATTTACTTGATAAAGATTCTGTTAGGTCTGATATATTACATGAAATTAATACAGTAAAACCTCTATTTTTGGACACCTCTATATAGCGGACACCTCTATGTAACGGACAAAAACACATGTCCGGAATGCTGCAATTCCCATTTGTGTATAAACGACCCTCTCAATAGCGGACCCTCTATATTACGGACGCGGACATACAAATTAGTTACCAAAAGATATTATTTCTTTAAAAATTACCTCCATGTACGGACACCTTTCCAAATTTCAACGAAATTTAAGAATTTGTAATCTACCTACGTGTACGGATACCTTTATATATTTTTGCAAAAGGTCAGGTATAAAAATGTTTCCGGTTGACTGGTTTCTTGTTTCAAGCTTAAGATAGGGTGGGTTTGGTTTATGGGTTTTCCCATGATAGGTAAGATGTTTATGAAAATATGTACTTGTTACTGGATATTATTTACAAATTTTATTGGTTCTCAAATAATTTGGTCAGTCTATTTACACTATTTAGTTGAAGTTTAGTTATTGTTAACACAACATGCCAAACGAAAAAAGAAAACGTTTATCTTTAAAGGATAAGGTAGAAATTATCCATACGAGTGAAACAAATATAAATTAAGTGTTAGGAAACTAGCCGAAAAATATGGTGTTGGAAAAACACAGATTAGCGAAATTCTAAAAAACAAAAATGAATTTTTAAAGTCTTTTGTTGATGGTTCTAGTAATGACGAAGTTAAACGGAAATTCCCTAAAACTGAGGGACTTGCTGTGGATCAGATTGTTTTTGAGTGGTTTTCCAAAGTACGAAATAAGAAGATTCCTTTGTCTGGGCCATTAATTAAAGAAAAGGCACTAGAAGTTGCAAAAGAATTAAAGTGTGACATTTTCAAAGCATCAAATGGATGGTTGGAAAAATTTTGCAAGAGACACAATATCACGTTTAAGTCTGTTTGTGGCGAGTCTGCACACATCAATTTACAAGAGGTTGAAAACTGGAAAATCAAATTAAATAAAATCTTGGAAGACTATTCTGCAGAAGATGTTTACAATATTGACGAAACGGGATTATTTTATAGAGCATTACCTACAAAAACATTTGCTCTAAAAACTGACAACTGTGCTGGAGGAAAAGCTGCTAAAGACCGATTAACAATTTTATTTTGTACTAGTATGGCTGGTGAAAAAGAAGAACCTTTAGTAATAGGTAAAGCAAAAAACCCGAGATGTTTCAAAGGAGAACATATCAATAAGTTACCTTTGGAATGGACGTCTAGTAAAAAAGCTTGGATGAACGAAAACATAATGAGTTCATGGTTACATAAGTTTGACAAAAAAATGGAAAAACAAAAGATAAATATACTATTGTTTTTAGATAATGCAACTTCCCATCCTAACAATATAGTCCTTAAAAATATTAAACTGATTTTTTTTACCGCCGAATACTACATGTGCCAGCCAGCCTCTAGATCAGGGAATTATACAAAATTTCAAAATTATATATCGAAGATTTTTAGTCAAAAGATAACTTATGCTTATGGAATCCGAGCCATCTCTAGAGAAAATAGAAAAAAGCATAACAGTTGCAAATGCTTTAATATGGATAGTGGCAGCTTGGGGAAAAGTTACGGCAAAAACAATAGTAAACTGTTTTTCAAAGGCTGGATTTAAAAAAGCTGGAGACCCAACTGATGATGGCCAAGAAGAATTTGAAAATAATTTTACCGACCTATCCACTTTAATACCAACTGAAATGGGTTTGGATTTCAACGGATATTCTTCTATAGATGAAGAACTAACCACTGAAGATTCCGATTTTTCAATTTCTAAATGTGTTGAGGACTTCCTGGCGAACAGTGATGAACAGTCTGATATTGAAGAAATTAGTGACGAACAACAAGCTCCTAAAATTTCCAGCCTTAGTGAAGCATGTGATAATTTAAGGGATCTAGAAAAATTCTTTTTTGTAAGTAACAATGTGAGCGCTTACACAAAAATATCAGAGATTTTGATAAATTGTGAACACGACTTTTTCGAAAACAAACTAAAGAATATGAAGCAGACTACAATATTAGATTTTTTTAAAAGATAATTCACATCATATGTACATAATTGTATTTTATAATTTTTTCAAACAAAATAAATTTTATAAGTGGCAGTTTTTTATTCTTATCTATGTGTGAAAATGCTTATTACTAAAAATTTTTACAGAAAGGATTAATAAAACTTCCTATCGTTTTTATTAATTTTACATTTTTGTATTTACTGTAAAAAATATTTTTATTTTTCAATTTTTCAAAAATCAAAGACTTTAAAGGTTTATATTACTAAACCGATTTAAGGAATTTTGGATAACTTTAATTTGCAAGACATTAATCGAACTTCCTTTATATTAAAATTGTTAAACCTCTTAATAACGGACACCTCCCAATAACGGACAAAAAAAAATTTCCCCTAGCTGTCCGCTATTCAGAGGTTTTACTGTAATATCTTTTCTTAAACAAACAAAATTTCTCACACCCTCATTCATCTTTTGATCATTATAAAAAACTTAATTTTTCCCTGAAAGATATTAGATTATTGTCACAAAGAATAGTTTCAGAAAATTTAATTGTCACTAAAGCTGATAAAGGTAATTGTTTGGTTATTTTGGACAAAACACAATATATATCTAAAGTTGAACATTTTCTTACTTCAGACTCTTCTATTATTCGTTACCCCCCTTCTATATGGTTTACCTAAAATTCATAAGATAGATTGCCCGATTAGACCAGTTGTTAGCTTCATTGATTCTCCGGTTTACAAACTTTCTAAATTTATTTGCAAGTTATTGAATAATCTCACAGGTTTTGTTAATACCCATTCAGTCATTAATTCTTTAGATTTATGTAATAATATAAAGAATGTGAAAGTTCCTAATAGTTCAATTTTGTTTTCATTAGATGTATCTAATCTTTTTCCAAGTATCCCCCCATCTGATTGTATTGATTTAGTTAGAAAAATGATGTTTCATAATAATACCCCAACACATATAATACTTGATGTATGTTCTTTATTAGGTCTTGTATTAGAACAAATTTTTTTTAAATTTAACGATAAATTTTACACACAGAAATCTGGTCTTACAATGGGTTCGAGTTTGTCACCGTTTCTTGCTGAAGTTTTCATGAACAATTTAGAAGAAATATATTTAAATTCTCATTTTAAGAATAATATTATTTTTTATTATCGATATGTTGATGATTGTATTTTACTATTTGATGGTACTGATGTTGATATTGACAATTTTCCTCAATTCATAAACACTTTGCATCCTAGAATCAAATTCACAATTGAATTAGAATCAAGTGGTAAAATTCCTTATCTAGACTTATTGTTGTGTAGAGATTTTGTTAACCAGTCACTTTATTTTGAAATTTACAGAAAACCAACTACGACCGATTGTCTAATAGATTATTATTCATGCCATCCAATGTCTCATAAATTAGCTTCTTTTAATAGTTTTTTCCATAGATGTTTTTCATTACCACTTTCTGATCAAGCTTTTGAAGATGAAATTAATGTTATAAAACAGTTAGCAGTCAATAATAATTTTCCTTTAGAGATTATACATAAGATTTATTTAAAATATTTTTATAAATTTAGAATTTCTTTTCCTACAACATTAAAATCAGATAATATAGATGAAATTAATTTTGCTGGTTCATTATTATATTTTGATGATATTTCTTTTATAAAGTTGCTAAGGTTTTCAGAAAGTATAACATTTCAGTAGCTTTGAAGACTGACTTGTCCCTAAAACATATGTTTGTTAGAAATAAAGATAAAGTTCCTATGTTGCATAAATCAGGTGTTTATAAATTATCTTGCTGTGATTGTAATTCAGTATATGTAGGACAGTGTGGTCGAAGACTGGAATATCGCATTGCTAAACATAGAAATTGTATTAAAAAGTATTATAACTTTGAATTTAATAACTCTCCTTCTGCTTTTGCTAATCATATATTAGATGAACTTCATTCTTATGATAAATTTAATGTTGAACTTCTTCATTCTTGTCACAAGGGTATTAGAATGAATTTACTTGAAAGTTTAGAGATCCACAGAGCTTGTTTAGATGGTAGTGTAACTTGTTTAAATGAACAGATTTCTCCTTCAGAGAACTATGTTTTCTTACATTTACCTAAGCATATTTTTAATTCTTGTTTTTAAATTTTTTTCAATATTTAAATTCTGGTAATTAGTAATAATTTGTTAACCATTTTTAGTAATTTGTTATTGTTTAATATTAAAATTGTAATTACATTTCCTTATTTAGGTTAGAATTTGCCACTGTTTCTTCTTCTTCTTTTTGTAAGTGAAACATTTGCTATGTACGGTTTTGTTACCAGTGTCATCATAGATTAAATAATTTTGTATAAGATTGGTATGAATGACATTTGTCAATTCTAATATCCATAGATATCTGTTTCCGTTTTACGTCTTTTAGTACATGTGCTCCATTTGATAGAAGTGTTATTGGTTTTCTAAATTTTCGATAATTTGAACTTTCCAATGGATTTATTGTTGAGATTTTTCAACAATGTACATAATCGTATTCATTTGTATGAGTACATTACTATTAATTTTTGTGGCTAAGAAGTAATACTACGATTTTGTCTTCTATGTAGTCCCTCATTATTTTGATACTACAATTTCTTATTATATTTTTACAATTTTCCCCTTTTGGTTTTTTCAGATGTAAATTTAAACATCTACTCTTCTGTTGCTAAAACTATATAAGTTTAGTCAACTTTGTGGTACCTCGATAAATTTTCGAAACTACATTTCCTTAAATTTCTTCCAAATCTTCCATTTGTTTTTTCATGTGAAAATTATAAGACAAATTCACCATTCCTTAATATTTCTTTCTTTTAATTAAGTTTCCATGGCCATGGATATTTTAGCATAAGTTTTCTCCTTTTCTTTTTCTTTTCCGAACCATTTAAATACCTACAGCAATGATGATGATGGGAAATTGATTGGTTTTACACCAGTAGTAAATGTTTCATAAGGTAACTAAATTGTAATTTAATTAATATAACTTTAGTCAATATTTAATTTTTATGTAAGCTTTGTTTAATATCTAAGAATTCATATCATCTCAACAACATAATATAATTTTGTCTCAATTTAAATTTAATTCAATTTGATCTTCTGATAATTGTAACCTTTTTTATAGCCTGATGATGGTAAATTTTACCGAAACTAGTTGCTAAGCTATATGGTTTGTTCTTTTGGAGGACAATATCAATATTAAAGTTGTGGTTTGGACTTTGAGTTTCATTTACCCTTAGTTTGGATTTCAACCACATTTGAGTAATGGATGATCTCTTGAAGTTCAACACTTACTATAGTTGAAATGCTACCCCGGTACATATTGAGTTACAATTTAAAAAAGAATTATTACCAAAAATTGATTCAACTCCATTACTGTCACTGTTTTGTAGTGATCATTTGGAAAATCATAAATTTTCCATTAAAACAACAATAAACATAATAGTTTTCATGTATTTGAAAAAGTTTACCAATTTGTTGAATGGAAAAGATTTGCGTCATAATGATCAGGATCCATCACATAAAATGGCATTTGCTAAGTATTCGAAAAAATATTACAAAAGGAACTGATCTCTGTGACCAAATTTTTATCATTTATCTATCAATAAAATGAAACGTGTTCTTGTTTAATATCTTGTTTTATTCATAAACCACAAAGCACTTGAAACTCTTTCAAGTAAGAATTAACAATTTTAGGTTTTTACCATTTCACCACTTTTAAAGTATCTTCTACTTTAGAAATGCATGAGGGGCCAAAAACCTGAAATTGTTACTTCTGACTTGAAAGAGTTTCAAAACAGGATTTTGGAAAAATGAAATGGACAGGAATTTTAAATTTACCGCCTTTGAATTTGATAGATTTCTGCTTAACTTTCTCGCTTAAGATATTATGACAACTACATTGCCCTCCCAAGAATAGATGCCGTAAGGTAAGGTGGGGCAAGAGCGGTTACGGGGCAAGAGCATAATATACCCGTTAAATTAATATTACTTTTGAAACAGCTGCTGCCATCTATTTTTTTGTGTTCCTTTTACGTCTGCATTCGAACTAAATGATTGCAGAGCTGAATAGTTCAGTCTCCTTTATGATGCAGCAGTGAAAGTGTCACATGTGTTTTTCAACTCTCGGAGCAAGCTCAACGACAATAATTGATCCACATATTTCTTGGCAATCCTAAGAGATTTATTTCTGATTTTTGTTGAGTGGACAAATTAGCTCTAGTAGTTCACGTTTAAATCGATATTTTGTTGTTATTTTTCCTTGATGACAGTTTTTTTGGTTATAACGCTCTTGCACCTTCCTTTTTTGAACTCGGGGCTAGTGCGTAGGTCAGCTCTGGGGCAAGAGCGATACGTATTACGCTTTTACCCCAACGTTTTAAGTGAAATGTTTTCAGTTTCATCATGGTGAGAAAATATATCCGCAAAAGTAGCTGAGGCAAAGGATATACCGCCGAGATCCTTAAAGCTGCGTTGTCAGCAATAAAGTCAGGCCAAAATGACGTTATACCGAGCTAACAAAGTGTTTAACATTCCAATAGCGACACTTCATGATCACTTCAAAGGCAGAAGAGGGGAAAAAAGCTCTAGCTATGGCAGGCCCCAAGACATTCCTCAACGAGAAGAAAAACTAGCAAAAGGTCTTCGTGCCATGGAGAAATGGGTCTTCGGCCTGTCCCGGAAAGAAGTATTGCAAACAGTAGCTGATTATGTCAAAGAAAACAACATTAAAACGCAGTTTAAAGATGGAGAGCCTCAATTCTTCAATTTCAAGCGTAGGCATAACCTTTCGATTAAAAAACCTCAGAGTGTCGAATACGCCAGAAAAAAAAATCTTAATCCGTTCTTAATCTACGACTACTTTGACTTACTCAAAAAAACCATAAATCAGCTTGGTTTGCAAGAACTAGGCAACGATGAACTACTCGTTTTCATAGCAATATTATACTTGAGCGGTTATGTTCCACTTCCACGTCGAAGAATGTTTTGGGAAGGGCGAGACGACACTCGAAATTTTCTGGTGTATTACTCCATGCGTAGAAATAGATTTGAGGAAATAGTCAGATTCCTACATGCAGCAAACAACAATAACTTGGCAGAAAATGATAAAATGGCTAAGTTACGTCCTCTGATCCAAAAAATGAATGAAAATTTTGTAAAATATGTACCTTGCAACTCGGAATTGTCAATCGACGAGTCTATGATCCCGTACTTTGGCCGAAACGGGTGTAAGCAATTCATAAGAGGAAAGCCAATTCGTTTTGGCTACAAAGCATGGGTTCTTGCTCTATCGTCTGGGTACTGTGTGAATTTTTATATATACCAAGGGAGGAGTATGAACAAAGAAGAGAAGAAGATGGGCCTTGGAGAGTCTTTGGTTACAACGTTTGCCAACTTGCTCCAAAATCAATTTCCCGATAATAAATTTTCTCTGTACTTTGACAATTTTTTTACAAGTGCTTCACTTGTAAGTAAACTCGGGAAAATGGGTTTTGGTGCAACTGGTACCGTTCGAGAAAATCGAACAGATAAATGTCCTCTTGAAAATTCGGCTGTAATGAAAAAGAAAGATCGAGGGGTCTACGATAGTGCAGTTGACAAAGATGAAAACATTGTTTGTGTAAGATGGAAAGACAACAGTATTGTTACTTTGTTGTCAAATGAATATGGTTTATGCCCAATCCAAAAAGCAATAAGATATTCATCAACACATAAAAAAAAGTAGATATACAGCAACCATACGTCGTGCAATATTATAATAGATATATGGGAGGGGTAGATCAGATGGATAATAATATTGCAAATTATCGTATAGGTCTGCGAGAAAAAAATGGTATATTCCTATTTTATTTTGGATGTTCGACATATGTATGAGTAATTCCTGGGTTTTGTCACGCAAATTTGGTTTGAAGTTGGACAATTTGGAATTTCGCAGAAGAGCTGTAATCGCTATATTACAAAAATATGGAAAACCTCCTTTGGCCACAGGTCCAACATTCCATTCTGTAAGTCCAGCGGCACGTCGACAGGATCAGCATCTGGTTGTGATCAGCCAAACACGGCGAAGATGTGCTTTTTGTAAAAATAAAACAACCAAGGCCTGCAATCAATGTAAAGTTGCCCTTCATGATAAATGTTTTCTAGATTATCATAAATAATGAAATTTTCAAGTTTCTGTTGTAAAATATAGAGTTCAATAACAGTTAGCTTTCATTTTCATATATTACCATAACTCAACATCCAGAAAATGCACTCTAAATGTAAATTATCAACAAACAAAAAAGTAAATTAATTTGCCCAAGTGGGTCGAAAATGACCCACATCATATTTCAAAAACTGACCTTTACATTTTTTTTTAGTATCAACCCATCATAAAAATGTCATTTTTCACAACATGTACAAGTTTCATAAGGAAAATGCAAAAAAAAAATTCTGGGCATAAATGGGTTAAAGAGTGGGTGTTGGCAGGTCCCGTTGACACCGGAAAGTAAGCCTATCACAGCCTTCGCCGTACCATGACATTGATTATTCCAATTCACAGTTCTACCCTTTGGTTTACACTCTGCACCCGCCACGTTCCAGAGATTGGTGGATCAGTTAATAGGTCCAGATTTAGACCCATATGCATTTGCTTATCTGGATGACATCATCGTTCTGGGGGAAACGTTTGATCAACACTTGGAAAATTTCGACGATTACGAGCGGCCCGGCTGAAACTAAATCCGGAAAAATTCCATTTTTGTTTACCGTCAATGAAATACTTAGGCCATGTGATCACTGGAGATGGAATCCGTACCGATCCAGGAAAAGTAGAAAGTATAATAAAATTTGCAGCCCCAAAGAATATCCGGGAGTTAAGAAGATTTTTGGGAGTTTCCTCATGGTATAGAAGATTTGTTCCGTCTTTTCCACAAAATGTGCCTCCGTTGACAAAATTGCTCCGTAAATCTCAGCGATGGAAGTGGGCCGAAGAGCAAGAAGCCGCTTTCAGTGAAATTAAAACATGTCTGTCGGAAGCTCCTGTATTGAGCTGTCTCGATTTCAATATACCGTTCACTCTTCAGACCGATGCCTCCGAATGTGGTTTGGGAATAGCCCTCACCTAGCAGAAGGAGGGCAATGAACACGTCGTGGCCTATGCCAGTCGCACTCTGAGTCCTGCAGAAAGAAATTACTCAGTCACAGAAAAGCAATGTCTTGCCATTGTTTGGGGGATTGAAAAGATGCGTCCATATTTAGAGTGCTACCATTTCACGGTTGTTACCGATCATCAATCTCTTAGATGGCTGCATTCTATATCTAATCCATCAGGACGCTTGGCTCGTTGGAGTATTTTTCTGCAACAGTATGATTTCGAGATACAGTACCGTAAAGGTGCTCTGAATCGTGTGGCTGATGCTTTGTCAAGAAACCCGTTACCATTGAGCGCCGAGACCGATCCACCGTCTGCACTCTGTTTGACCGACGTAACTGCTGAATGTTCGTGGTACCGAAACAAGAAAGAAGAGGTGCTGAAGGATCCAGAGAAGTTCCCGGATTATTGTATCAAACAGGACCGACTATACCGTCATTTCTGGGACATAAATGATTTCCGAGAATCAGAAATGTCCGATCCGTGGAAGCTGTGCATAGCAAAGCCCGAACGAACCCGAGTCCTGCAAGAAAACCATGATGCTCCAAACGCCGGACACCTAGGGGTTGCTAAGACCATCACCCGAATTGAATACGTGAAGAAATGTCTGCAATGTCAAAAGTACAAACCGTCGCAACAAAAGCTCCCAGGCAAGATGCAGCCATCTCCAAATCAACGACCATGGGATACTGTTAGCTCCGATATCATTGGGCCTTTGCCGCGAAGCAAAAAGGAGAACTGCTATTTTGTAATGTTCCAGGACCGATTTACCAAATGAGTGCAATGTAAACCATTGAGGAATGCTACTGCCAATAGCATTAGTACGACATTTCATGAAGAAATATTGACAACATTTGTCCCCGTACAGTGTTAACCGATAATGGAACTCAATATAACAGTACGATGTTCGGAAGTATGTTGAGAGAACTGGAAATTCGACACCGTTTCACACCACCGTACACCCCACAAGCCAATCCGGTTGAAAGAGCAAATCACACTCTGATGACAATGATTGCACAATATTGTGAACAAGATCACCGAGACTGGGATATAAGATTAGCAGATTTGAAGTTTGCGATGAACAGCTCCAAACACGATTCCACCGGATTTTCACCTGCCTTTTTAAATTTGGGACGAGACCCCGACATTCCGAAATCCCTCAAGAGAGAAACTGAAGATAAACCTGAAGCCAATTCAAGTCAAGATGTCGGAGCGCAAAACCCTATCGAGGAGGATGCGAAGCCGCATCTCTTGCGACTTGATAAATTACAAGAGTGTTTTGATCTTGTCCGCTTAAGCATTCACCAGTCAAAATTATTATTACAGTTTACGTTGCCGTGACTGGAAATGCACATTGGGAGATAAAGTTATGAAGAAGGAAAATACTTTGTCCTCTGCCGTCGATCATGTAGCTGCGAAATTGGCCCCGAAATATTCTGGGCCATATGAAGTTGTCCGCGTCGTTTCTCCGGTAGTATATGACTTACGAGACGAAAACGGCAAGCGATATAACCGAATTCACATGAAGGATTTAAAACCGTTAACTATTTAGTTTATTTCAGAATGAAACCGTGGTGCGACGCACCACCCCGAGGGAGTGAGCCGCTTCCATACCATAATCCCTACGAGGACTTGATAGAACGGCAGAGGAGGGAACAAGCACGAACCGAGAAGGCAAAAGAAGCCGCCCGACAATTGAGAACGTCGCCAACCTTCTGCGACTATGAAGTCGTGGACCTCACTTCCTCTCCTTCATCCGCCGGCTCCCCCGAACTGGACACCGAGGACGTTTTTTTAAACTCCGCCTTCGACTATGCCGGGTTCAGCT
>CAJUYG010003081.1:0-12134 GCA_910591675.1 Galerucella calmariensis
AATAGTAAAAATTTATCCGAACAAATTCAAGTAGATCACTAGCACTGTGAATACCAGCTTTTCATAGAATTTTAATACAGCATCGGTGGTTCAGTGGTTAGAATGCTCGCATTGCACGCGGGCGGCCCGGGTTCGAATCCGGGTATGAGCATATTTATTATTATGAATCGCTGCTGCTTCGTAAACGAGAGAGAGACTAAGGAGGCACAAGCACGCAAAAGCGAGGCACATAACGAAGCAATGTAACATAACGCAGCGTAACGTAACGCGTAACGGTCAGATCTTTTGCGTCGCGACCCCTGGTCGCTCAAACATAACCTGGCGTAAAGAACTAAAGTTCCAAAAATACTTAGCACACTAGAACTTTTGTTAGTGAAGATAAAGTTGTACTGTAGCTATTGATGTAGGTACTACTGATGTATTCTTATGGACTGTTTACTCCATGGAACTGTATGCAGGAAACTGTATTCAGGAAACTTGTTACTCCAAAGGGACTTGTATCCCAGGAAACTTTTATTTCAGGAAACTGTATTATGTATTCCATAAACTGTTTGTTTGATACAGTAAATTGTATCCCAGGAGCTTGTTAGGTATTCCAAGAAATTGTATCCCAAGATCTGTGTTCCAGGAAACTGTGCCACAAAAATATACCGGTATATAAAAAAAATGTAACAAAAAAAAATTTAAGCATAAGGACTGTCCAGCTCAATAAATAAAATTCAGAAATTTAACTTAAGGATTCACCCTGGACTAATATCTGATTTATAGAAAAAAAATACGAAGCTATCAAATGTAAATAGAAACATCTAATGTTAAATTTGCTGAATATAAGAGAGAAGGTATAACCACAGTCGTTGAGTGAAAAATACTTATCATTCAACGCCACAGTATAGGAGCGAACCAGTATGTTATCTCGTGACGTTACACTGCCGAGCTCTCTGTGACCTTCAACGTCGTTCGGATGAGTATCTAATCCGGCGGCTAGTGCTGTGCTGCGATCCAACTAAAGTTCCAGTGTTGAATTTGCGAATCTAATTATTTATAACATCTTATATTTTTACGGGTTTTCGGTATTATTTTTATAGTTTATAAGCATTTTTTTGCAATGGATACCATTAAAAAGAAGAGACCGGTATTTTGTGTGTGGTTCGTGGATGTAACAATAAATATTATAATTGTGATGGAAAATTATACCTTTTTCCAAAGGATTCAGAAAGGTGAGAAACTGTTAGTATAATACTTTATTATTTGATCTTCCTATTACATTTATGAGCCTTAGTTTCATGCTTTGATTTAATTTGTTGTTTTTGTTTAAAAGCTAAAGAATTTCGAGAAAGTTGCTATGGAAGATAATATTGTTAAATCACTCATAAATATTAGTCAAACAACAGAGTTTGTACATCCTTGTGTTGATTTTCCGATAAAATATTTAAAGAAACTTTTCTTCAGGGAACGACTATATTACACATTAAAATTTGTCAATAAAAATTTTGAAAATCCTAACAAAATGAAAATTGTAACATGGAAAAACCAATAAATATTTGGTATAAGACTATTATTTTATTCATTAATCAGTGTACTGTTCTACAATATTTAAGAATTTTAAGAATTTTAAGTCATTTTAAAACTTATGCCATCTACGCCTATGGTAAAATGAATCGTAAAGCGATCCGTTCAAGGTAATCAAAAGCTCTGGCAATTTATGGATGAAATTTATAAGAGTTATACTACTGGTTCGTTCTTATACTGTGGTATAACCATGTGGCATCCAGAAATGTGTAGCCATTTTGTTCAAAAAATAGGTACTCAATAAATCTTCCACTATGAAATTTCATATAGATAACAATTATATGTAGAAAAAAACATACCAGTAATCCAGATTCTTAAGGTAAAACGGCATCTTTTGTTTTTAATAGGTAGACAAAATTTAATCAATGGATTACTGCACAGTTCCACTTATGCTGCTTTGTCGACAGACGATGAGAGAAGACCTGCCGAAACCTTTCTCATTCTTATATAGACAGTTCAAAATTTTAAATTTCGCGGTAAATACATCTAGGATATTGATTTTTGGTCTACTAGTTTATTCCACCACAAATCACAAAAGTAAAATAATTTATTAAATATTTGAAAAGCAATATTTTTAGGAACTATTCCACCAAAAACCAAAATTCTGAAGAAATTCAATGATAAATATAAAAGCTGAAAGGCTGAACGCAAAGTTCACGTTTCATTGTAATAAGCCTTAAAAGTATGTTGTGTTTGGGTTTAGTTCTGAATAAAGTAACTAAATAATTCAGTCGGTAAAAGTTTAGTTTAGTTCTTCACGTCAGGTTAGGTTCGAGCGACCGGGGGTCGCGACGCAAAAGATCTGACCGTTACGTTACGTTATGTTACGTTGCTTCGTTTTGTGCCTTACTTGCGTGCGTGTGCTCTCTCCTGAGTCTCTCTCTTGTTTACGATTAATATGCTTCGGCCGGGAATCGAACCCGGGCCACCCGCGTGGAATGCGAGCATTCTACCACTGAACCACCGATGCTATATTGAAATTCTATGCAAAGCTGGTATTCGCAGCGCTGGTGATCTACTTGAATTTGTTCGGATGCATTTTTACTAATATTTCCATAATTTCATTTGCGCGATTGATCTTTTTTGTTTATTTACAGCATCAGTTGTCAGGACGGTAGGTTGTGTTTACTGGTTTCTAAGTTTAACACGTCGGTAAGTGATTTAATTACCGTTCAGACGTCGAAAAGTAATTCCACCAAAATGCAAAATATATTTCAAACTGATTGAGAATTATAAATGTCATTTTTGACATTTCGTTCATTTCGAAGAGATTTAAGGTGCTTTCGATTATTTACTTTTGGCTGCTAGTAGCAGCTCGTAGTGACTGAATTCCGTTCGTTTTATTACCGGGCGTGACGCCTAGTCTTACCTTTCCCTTGCCCCTCAAGCACATACCGAAAAGTCCACGGACATTAAATATTTGACGTTTGTCCGGTTTGACGTTTATTTAAAGGTTAAGATTGTGCCGATTACGATTTAATACTATTTAAACCTCACTAAAAATACCTAAATATGCAAAATTTTATTATCAAAAACATTATAATTGAAAACTGTTCTTCTAACAACACAGGAAATTCATTGGCATTGGCACATGTCAGGTGGTTTTGAGGATCCTAAGAAATCGTGTTCGATTTGCTCGAAAGTCGTGACGACTGAGGCGTCACGCACAAGTGCTTGAAGCCCAAATAAACGAAAGCAACATTAAATTATTTTATTCGGAATTCATTTCAATACGATCGCACAAAAAATGGTGTAAGCATCTCGAACGTTAAGGGTAATTACAACGTTTGCAAGTAGATTCCTCTCGTTAAATTGGACAAAATGAGGATAAATTGATTTGACATTTGGCAATTTGTATAATGCTACGGTTTCCCTTTTTAAATATACGATGCTGTTATAAGTAGATGTTGTCAGTCGGACTCCCTCATGAAGGGTACCGTACCATTATCTATAATATTGAATATTCTGCTAAATATTTCAAACGTCTACCTGTTGTCGTTATTATTATCAAGCAGAATAATTATTTAAAAATAAAATTAACAATTAAAAAAAAAATTCCTCACGGGGAATCGAGCCCGGGTCTGGTTTGGTTTGATTTGGTCTGGTTTGCTTACTACTCGACCACCGAGGAATATGCAAATTGTTTATCTATAACGATAATTTTTGCCCAAAAGTTCCTACCGTGTGTCCCGCGACACGTTCTACCTTTTTTGGTAAAATTGACTGATCCCCGTTACACATGTTTTGTAACCGTCTGTTCTCCCAATTTTAATAACCTGTCTCAATTGACGTTCCACCACGCACTAGGTGATATCTAAGAGAGGACGGAAATCGTTTGCATCCCTAACAAACTGTTCTTATTTTTTTCAATCTAAAAATATTGTTTGTTTTGTCAAAAAACAACAAATCTTTCAATATTTGCTATTCCCAAACTCAAAACTCTAACCCAAGGCTGCTCAAGTTTTAGAACAGTAGGGCCAAACCGATGGGCGAGAAATTTTTGGCGGGCCATTAACGATTTTTTAACTTATATGAAATTAAGTCGTCAAAAATTCATACGTTTAATAAAACTTGTGTAATAAAAACATTCAGTATTACAAAATTTGGTGTTTATTAAAATATAAAACAAAGAGCATCATTTGCAAACTAAATAAAAAATAAAACTTGTATCCTAAATTAATGTGATTTTTGGCAATGTTTCTGTTGTACTAATTTTCTTATATTGAGTTTTAAATTATGTTGACAATAACACCAGCTCAGAAATATGTTGCTCCGTAAGTGAAGTGCGGTATTTATTTTTAATATAATTAAGATCCGAGAAAACCTTTTCACACACATGTGTTGATCCGAAACTGGATAGGAACTGCAATGCCAGGTTCGTTATTGCAGGAAAGTCTTCTTTTGGCACCAATTTCCAGAAATCTGCAAACTCTTCTGATAAATTTTGTGCTTTCGAAGATATTTTTTCCATAAAAAGGTTTTTTAAGGCACAATGATTTTGCAGTTCGGTTAGTTCCAACTGAATATTGCCAGGATAACTTATTATTTCAGTTGAATTAATTATAAAAGGGTCTATAAAAATTTGTAATATTTGTTTTTTACTCTCAAAGTCTTGAAATCTATTTCCAAATGAATGTAATAAGCATTTAATTTTCGATTGGTACTTAGAATAATCAATATTAGTAATATTAAGATTCTTTATGAAGTCTTTAAGTGTCAGAAATAAGTCGATATTTTCTCTGGCCGCGGGCCATTTAAAATGCATCAGCGGGCCACTGTGTGGCCCGTGGGCCTGTGGTTGAGCAGCCTTGCTCTAACCCAAAGAACAGTCACCTTAATTAATTTTTGTATTGAATGTGTGTGAATTTTACTTAGTGATCCAACATCAGACTTTTTGTTTATCAGGTCCTCAGTATCATTGGAGTGGTACATTCATAAAAATTTTGGTTTATTATAATTCATTCATCGTCTAGGATTGTTATATTGTCAAAGTCCATGTGATGTGACTCTTCTATAACATGTTTCGCTAAATTATATTTCCGTTTTTTCAATCTTACATCACTTTTGTGTTCGAATCATCGTGATTTTAAACTCTGAAAAGTCATTTCCTACAACACTGTTCATTATAAAAACTTTTATTTTCCAAAATACGAAACATATCCAAACATATGCTAGTTTTATCTCTTGTGCAAACTTCAAACAATGGAATGGAATAATTAGTTATACATGAATATTCCAGTCTGCTTTTACTTGAATTATATAAGGTTTATGTTTTGGATGGATTCACTTATCCTAGTGCTTCCCACACAACTAATCTGTAAGATCGATAAGCAAATATAAGGTACACATTTCCAACGTAGGAAGAAGTTTTTGAGTAATAAATCAATAGACTAATTTATTTGTTCCCAAAATTCAATACCCTCAATAATTATCAAATTAAATATTATCATTACTTTCATCTGCATACTATTTGTGCCCCCTTACTCCCACTCAGCTCCAGAGAAAATTCTCCTGGTAGCTTCTTTACCTTTACTCCTATTTTCTGGAAGAGTTCAAGGATATCTGTATCTGCAACTTAGGTAAATATCTCTCTTTTATCCAATAATATCCTAGGTCTCTAAGATTTTACATTGTTGTGCAGTATGTGGGTGGATGTTTCCTTTTCCATGCCACGTCCTCTACTACTTTGAGCTTTCACAGTTGCCCTTAGAGGCAGTGTCCCGTCAGGATTCCCGTTAAAACTCCAAGTGCAGTTTTACTTTGACTTGAGTATTCATTAGATCTCAACAGGCTGTAGTCACCCAGCATAATCGTTGATTGTCCAAATCCTACTAGATCTTCCAGTATTACATTGCACCTGATGCTTCAATTTTTGTCTCCAGTCAACCTCGCTCCCATAAAATTCAATCGTTTTGAGATTGAGTTTTCTTTTCTGAGTGAATGCTATTATTATGGTTTTGATGGGGTTGATGTTAGCTGCCTACACCAGCTATTTGTATAGTTCAGACCCTTATGTACGATATCACAAAGTGTGTTTTAGAATTGCATAGGAGCTTGTCAACCGTCAGGATCCACATCAATGGGGATGCTACTCCTTCGTGCGGGCATCCAATAATTGTACAGATGGGGACAATTGGTATACGACAGTTTCATGATACCAACGCTGACCGCCACGCGAAAGAAGCTACCAATAGTAACAACCAAAAACATACTGTCCAACTCGCAACCGATCTAAAGATCCACTTAAAAAACGTTACTTAAGAATCTTGGCGACACCCATGGCGTAATAGCATGACAGCACTTCATGATATCCATCCATTCACTTCTCTCTCTCTTAACTTTTTAACAGGGAGAGAGGCTACTGCAACAGCAGACAGCAGACAGCTGTTGGTACACAAACGGCTCAAAAACACCTTTAGGTTCTGGTGCAGGTGGATACGTGCGCAGGCCTAGGACAGAAATTTCAACCTCACTAGGATCCTATGCAACCGTATTTCAGGCGGAAATGTACGCCATTGTTTCGTGTGTGGAGAGAGTGGAGCAAGCCAATCTCATACATAGAATAATACAAATTTTCTCGGACAGCCAAGCGGCTTTGAAAGTACTTAGGTCACCGTGTAACGTCGAAATTGGTTTGACTGCCAAAAAAGACTCTCCTCAATAGGAGAACTCAATAAAGTATGGCTGGTCTGGATCCCTGGCCATTCTGGCATGGAAGGAAACGAGAAGGCAGATTCTCTTGCAAGGGAGGGAGAAGCACGTGTTTCTATTGGACCAAAACCTACTATTGGCATCTCAATAGGTTTTGCCAAACAAACACTAAATACCTGGATGGCAAGAAGAGCTTTAGACTTTCGGCATAATATACCAGGATTGGTTCATTCGAAGGCTTTTATACATCCTTCAAAGAATGTCTCCAAACAAATGTTAGACTACAGCACGCATGACCTACGTTGTCTAACAGGCCACTGTCATCTGAATCATTATATGCTGAAACTTGGAATGTCGGAAGATCCGACTTCCCGTCTTTGTCTGGAAGATGATGAAACAGCACTGCATATAATGTGTGCCTTTACCGCCGCGGCTCGAATCAGGTATCTGATGTTTGGCAGGGTCTATCTCTCGCCCTTGAACCTGAAATATCATTCACCAAATAAAATAATCGGCTTTGTTAAGAAGCGGAATTTGTTTGGTGAAATCTGAATACATGTGAGCCACAATAGACTCTCGCATTGTTATCTAACCTAGCCATCATTTGCTCTCAAAAATACGTGCTCCTATCAAAATCGTCTTCCACGAGCTTCTGAGTTGGCATATTAATTAATAGGGATGCATTTTACTTTCTATTAATATACAAAAAATTGACGTGTGGCTAACGTTGAACAGTGGATCTGGTTTTCGGCCAGAGTTATGTGGGTTTACATGGGATTCAAGCATAATATTCAATGTTGATTTCAGCACTTACTCATTTGGCAGCTACTTTTCTTATCTGTCGTATATGACCAAGCTCGCGAAACTGCATTTCTATCTTCTTGTGTTTTCTCCATAACCAATCATCTGTAGAATGGAAATTTTGTACATTTCTGTTGAAAACGCAATTTTTCTGATATCATTACGTACATTAAACACCACGGTGGTGAAGACATTTATAAGCCACGCATCTTATTCCGCTTGGGGCCAGCCCCTTGCTATTTTAATTTTCTACCAAATAAAACACATACAACATATTTTGAAAATTTATTTATTGAATAAAATAATATGAAGATAAATTTTGGAATCCATGTAAGCCATTAACTCACATAATTTGGATATAAAAAGCAAAATCACAAGCGAGACAAATTGCGGCAGAAAACTTGCAGCCCAATTCGGAAATAATTCAATTCGATATAATAAAACAATTTGGTGTACAGGGTGATTTATTGGGAAAGTGCCATACATTAACTGTAAATATGGGACACCTAGGCGAAATCAAAAACCCCATACTTGATGGGTATTCTGTGATATACTTTGTTTAAATGTTCAAAGTATATCTTCGTGTTCTGTTAATTCTAGTTATACCTTACATACTTCCAATGAATAAAGCAACTTATTCGTTCAGCATAACTTTATTTAATAACAATCAAAATTCATGTCTCCAAATCTATAACCCAACAAAAATGCTTACACCACAATAAATAAATAAGCACCTGGCAACAGTAGGGACGTGTACTAAATTCCTGTAGTTCATTCAACTACATAATTCGCGCATTCCTAGACGATATCAAAAACCCCATACTTGATGGGTATTCCTATTTTAATAACCAATATAATACTGAATGTTTAATCCATTTTGCCAAATTTTTCATTGGTCAGTAGCTTTCTCACCACATTGTATATATGTATATATATTTTAATTTGGGGCACGTATTTACTTTAGGATGACCAATCTATCAAACTATTTAATAAATGAAAATTCCAGTTCCGGATTCAAAGAAATAATATCAAAATATTCCGATTTCAAAACAACATCCTGTATATTAGAGTTCTTGGAAATGGATACCGTATTTGGAGAGTGCAGAAAAAAGTGAATCGAGTTTTGAGTTCAAATTATTATTGAAATTATTATTAAATTTTCTCTCGAAAAAGCAAATAATGTTATTGAACTTACTTTTTTCTACGACCATGCGTCTTAACCTATTTTGCCGCACGCATTTCAGTTTTGAAAGTGTCACTTTCCCGCACTAGTGCTGGAAAGTAAAATCATGCAAATTTTGACCTTATTAGATAGTTTTTTACTTCGTAAGTTATAACTATTGTTACAACAGGTAAATAAATATTTAGGAAATAAATATCAAATATAGTATATTACATAACGTGTGCGGAAAGTGTCGTTCGGGTCAACTGCAGTGTAACTAGTACGGAAAGTGATACTTTCCCGCACGCGTTGGGAATAGTTATTTTCCTAACAAGTGCGGAAAGTCATACTTTCCCGCACGCGACTGCAGTTGACCCGAATGACGCGGAGCGGAGTTCGGGCAAGCGGTCAAGGGCGGGAAAGATACATTGCGCATGAGTCAGGAACATTATTTTTTCTACGACCGTATATACAAAAAAGTATACCAACCCATTTTTTAAAAGTTATTTTATTTCAACATACATATACAAAGCTCTAACCAAAAACTATTAATTATTATAAATCTTAATATCAAGAACACAATTTGTTGCATTCTGTAAATTACTTGAAATTGCTGGTCCAGTAGAGTTATTAGGTGTTAACTGGTAAGTATATAGATGACGTCGATGAGGATGGCATCGGTTGCAGGTCACATAAGATGACGATGAAGGTGGCGGCAACGGTTTCAAGTCATTTGTAGATGAAAGAATTTTATTTGATATATTTTTCCTATGTCAAACCCGGGTGTTTGATAGTTGTTTTGTGACACTACTCTAAAAAATGTACAGGGTCATATCAAAATATCTTCATTATTTTATATTTTCAAAAAATTAAAAATGCAACAAAAAGCTAGAAAAGATGTAGATTTTATTTGATGGACTATTTCGTGAATATTTATTCACCTGTTGTAACAATAGTCATAACTTCCGAAATAAAAAACTATCTAATAAGGTCCAAATTTGCATAATTTTACTTTCCCGCACTAGTGCTGGAAAGTGACACTTTCAAAGCTAAAATGCGTGCGGGAAAGTGGGTTAAAACGCACGGTCGTAGAAAAAATAACTATTTCGTGCCCTTGCAAATACCGAATACGTGTATCTTGGTTATTAAAATAGTAATACAAATCAAGTATGGGATCGCCTAGGGGCCTAGGTGTCCTGTATCTGCAGTTAACGTATGTCTTTTTCCCAATAAATCATCCTGTATATAAATATAGTGAAGATTTAGGCTAGTTTAGTATTCTCACTTTATGCAGTTAGTATGAATCTTCATAATGTAAAAGCATCATCTATTCAACGATCGATGTAATTCTGTGACCTAAATTTTTTTATCCCAAACCAACTTTAATAAACCATTAGTAGTTCTTCACATCAGCCTATTAACTAGCCGCAATGGTAAGCTATCAGCTCTCTTCATATCGACGTATGAAGACCCAAAATTTGTGGTTATTACCCTATGGTTACGTAGGTTGAGACCAACCGTGAGGCGGAGTAGCCATTTTCACGATATCAAGCATGTAATTGTACTCAAAGTTTGTTTGTGAAGAGCATATTTGATAGATTGGAATGTTCAATTGTTAAATAATTAAAAGCTACATCATCAAAACATCTTTATGTCAATTTAATTTTAATTATATACTGAAATATTCACAAGAAATTCACCAGAAATGAAAATTAACACTATTCAGGCCCGGTTTATCAATAGCAATTTATCCGTCAGTTAATGCTTAACTACCAGATATTTTGGTCGGTTTATCAACAACAAGATAACTTTATCCGGCAGTTAAAATGTCAAATATTTACCTGTCAGTTTCAACTGGCGGATAGAACGATATCTGGAGGTTAAGGTCTCACTTTATTCGGTAGAGTTGCTTCGTATTGATTTCGTTGTGGTGTTGTATCAAATTTACTTGGGTTTTGAGCAAAAAAAATGGAAAGTTCAAGTACTACTAATAAGATAGGATGCAATTTCACAGCAGAGGAGAGAAATTTGCTTCCAAAAATTGCAAATGAACATAAAAATGTTATAGGAAAAAAGAAACGGATGGGACAACCTGGAATTCAGTTCTAATATTGACAGAACAGTCTCTTTGGCCATCCTAAATCTTGCATGAAAATCCTGGTCATCCCACTTTTCGAAGTTGTCCACCCTTTCCCTAACTGTATAAAGCCCTCTTTCCTACTCAACAACTTGCACAATATCCTTGTCCTCGTCGCTATCCAGAATATAATTATCCAGAAAATTCATATTTATCAACAACCAAAAACTCATCAAGAAAAAAAAATAAAAACACATAAACCTTTGGATGAACATTCACCAATAACCTAAGAAAAATATCGATTTATACGACATGACCTTGTCCTTGTAACAACCAATGAGATTTCTTACATTCATTTGTCAGCATTGCCAACTTTCATTATCTGTCAGTTAACAAACTAGAGAATGAAAACGAGTTGATAAACCGCTTCCAAACAAACTGGAACTTTATCTGCTAGTTACTTTTATCCGACGGATACTTAACTGATGGATAATATTGGATATTGATAAACCGGGCCTTGAAGTTTTTAATGCAATCTCACTGTGTTGAGTTTGTTCACAATCGATTGCAGAAGTTAAAGCACCATTAGGTATATTCCTATGTTGAACTAAGCTTTGTTGAGGTAGATATTGTTCTCTACAGTGAGTTGATCAATTGACTGGATGGAACTGAGAAAGTTTGTTATTACTAGATATTTTTAGACAAGGCATACATTGTTTAACATATAGTTCACCTGTTAAGTCTGAATTGACTGGATTCAATGTTTCTCAGGATTTCCGCACTTACCTTATCGGATGCAGAAGAGCTGATTGTATCAATTATATCGTTCCATTTCATTGTATAATAGATTGGAAATAAACTTATGTCAGACTGCTGATGAGATCACGTGCATAGAGTAAAACGTGAACTTTGCGTTCAGCCTTTCAGCTTTAATATTTGTAATTGAATTCCTTCAGAATTTTGGTTTTTGGTGGAATAGTCCATAAAATATTCCTAAAAATATTGTTTTTGGAAAATTAATAAATTATTTCACTTTTGTGATTTGTGGTGGAATATACTAATGGTCCAAAAATCAATATTCTTGAAGGATTTTACCGCGAAATTCGAAATTTTTAAATGAGTCAAACAGTTTGTGCCAAATTACCGAATTAATTATGCCACATATCAACTCGAACTGCTCAGTAGTAGAAGCTGTAGGACTTATAGCAGAAATAAAGTATTCTTGATTTTGTTTGGTATATAGTTCTTTATTTTATGTAGACTTCATAAAGACAAACAAAACAATATGTACAAGATACTTATAAATAACTCAAACTAAGAATTTTCAAAAAAAAATCACAACATTCTTTTTATTACTGTGATGCCATATATCGA
>CAJUYG010003081.1:12144-24291 GCA_910591675.1 Galerucella calmariensis
AAAAAAATCACAACCTAAGTTCTTTTTTGACCACCATTTCTGGAAAGAAAATAAATTTTATCATTCGAAATAAATAATATTAGGTTAATGTCACGTTTTTGAGGTTAATCTGCAAGAAAATTACCCGTCTGCACATGCGTATCGTATGAATTACTCCAAAAATTTTTTGAAGGTTTATTATACATATTTCAAGTTATTTTGAAATGTTTGGGGAAATTATTGTAAAATTTTCGTGGTAAATTCCAGAGATATTTTTCGGTAGCCGTTGAACTTGTCTCAAACTTGCCGGTTATAGAGTATCTAACTGCAAAATAAATTAATATATTTGAAAGTACTTGCTGTTTATAAATTATTCAAAGTCAGAAATGTGAATCCATATAAATGAATGTCTTGCTTCGGAGTGGCTACTGTGATAAGAAAACTGCATATTAAGATATTTTGTGGAAATTTGATAGCAATCATTAAAACTTTGAAAATGTTTTTCTTCAAACTACAAACCACTATTGCAATAATTTTTAAAAATCCTAATATTTCTAGTTATTTTTCGTAAGTGATGTTCACTAGTTGATAACTGTGATTTATATATAAAAACTAAGGTTATTGCCGTTACTGTTTTGAAATAGTTCAGACGTAGCAGTGGCCTCCCTGCGGTGAAAAAACAAACTGCTTGAGAAAGACCATTTTGAGTACAGCTTTAGTCAATTTTTCCGTATGAGTTGGTTCTCGTTACCTATTTTTTATGATAGAGAAATAAAATAGTTTTAAGACGAAAAACGCCAAATGACATGTCACAAAATAAACATAAATTTCGATTTTTTCATCGAGAACCAGCCGTTTACATCTCAACGGATAACTTTCCAAAGTACAGTAGGTTCTTGTTTCCATGTATAAATATATTTTACTAGTTTTTAAATCTATCGTTTCAATATGCCAACAAAATATGTGTTGATGTATTCGTCACAGGTGTTTGTCGTAGTTACGATGATTTCTTTTATATATATGGTTATTTGGCTAACACTTTTAGTGAGCTTAAAAAATAATTCGTTGTAAACTTAAATGAGTCATGCTGTTATTAAGTGCGTTAGTCCACGACCACCTAATAATAAGTCGATATTTTACCTCCTAACAAAAGGTATATGGTACCCATATATCTACTAGAGTGAATTATGGTTCATAATACACTGGAGTGTATTATGGCTCATAATTCACGACTAGAGATGGGGGTACAATATGAAATAAACTTTTAAATCTGTGTATTTTGTTCAGGAAATTTGTTTCTGAAATATATCGTATCGATAAAATATCGGAATCTTTAGTATTGATACTTTTCATAACGACATTTTCTAGTATTAAGTATTTCAAAACAATATATTTATATCGGTACGTTGTATTGATACTTTACACAGTATCGCCCATCTCTATATATGTCAAATTATTTAATTTTGACGTAAGCAATACCAAATTGTTACGAACTTGCTGTAGGTATTACTGCAACGATGAATTCATTGAATTCGGATAGTGGAAATGAACGTTCTTGTACACCAACTGAAATAAAAAAAAGCGGCGAAATTAACGACTATAGGACTGCTGCCAGAAAAATCGAACGATAACTATATGTTTACATATTATAACTTAATGAACTGGAGGTTAGTTGACTTTTATTTAATAAAGAAATCAAGGGTCGTGGACAAAGTATAGTATTCTACTCGCAATTTATGGCCAATATTCACTCGGGTGACTTGCGCCCCTCGCCTGCGGCTCGGGACGCAAACGTCACCCAGCGTGAATAATGGCTATCATAAATTGCTCGTTTAATAATATACTATTATACAAAAAGTGAAATATAACCGATACATAGTGTTTGTCACATGACGAGTGAAATATAATATCTAAGTGGTAAACTAAAAAAAAAATTACTTTCCACCATATTCATAAAACGTGGCTCAATTACTACAGACTGTAAGTGTTAAGATTGTCAAGATAAATGAGATAAGATAAAATATACACTTGCAAAAATATAATAATGATGGGATAGAAGTGCTATTTTTGTCAAAATAAATGCTTTAAATATAGCATTGTATACAGGGTGCTGCTGTTGAAACTGACACATTTTAAACGCGGTCATTAGCCAAACGATATGAGATAGAAATGTGTTGTTTCAATGAATAAGTTTAAATCTAAACTCTCTCCAGTTATACAGGATAAGAGGGAAACATTGCCTATTCACAACTATAAATATTTTGACTAACTTACTGGATATTTTTCACCATTCGAGAGTTGAGATTTTTGGATTTTTAATAAACTCCCACATATTTCTACGAATAGAGAAGATTGTGAGTGTGAGAACAATGTTATTACTTTAAATATGAAACAAATTATTTTTTCTATTGGTGAATCATTTTACCTATTTAAAGCACGCCTCAGCGTGTTTAAATCGAACTTTCAAACACGCGCGTTTTTTAAAGTTTCCATGGAAACATCAACGACTCGGGAAACGAAGTCTATCATGACAATTTTTTTATTATTGATCTAACAGGAGTTGTTCTTTGTAACACTCTAACACTGTAACGCTCTATTTCGAGCACTCCATCTTTGCCGTCGGGCTCGAAAAATCGCGAGGGTTTTAAAGACCTCAATATCCACTTATACTTTAATATACTATTATGGAAGTCTTCCTCTTTTTCAAACACTGAAAAATGTGTGGTCCAATCACATAGAGCAACTTTTTAACCTCTTGAACTTAACAACACTATGGACCCTTGATGCAAAATTCGGTTCAAACCTCGGGCGCAAGATTTTTAACGTGGTTTGCGCCATTACCCCTTGACCCTTAGCGTCAAGGATTCCAGATATCCTCAGATGAAGGTTACGGGAAATTCCAGGGTTCTTGTTGCTTCAACTAACTTATTACAACACGGAATAGCCAAATATGGATTGATAAGTTACGGGATAATGAAGAAGGAAACATTGATTCAATCAAGTTGTATATAGTTTGGTATACGCTGTGGGCCGAAATAAAGGCGTACATTTTTTAATCCAAAATATTTTTTTTTAGTGCGATTTATTTTCTTTTTGCAGGGCTAATAATCTAACATGTCCCTAACATGACTGTAAATTTAGAAGGAAAAACAATGTACAGGGTCGGACTTAAAAAAAAATTATATAACGGTGGATTTGAGCTCGTTTCAAATGAAAACAGTTCCTTCCTTCCTTTATTTCGGCCCACAGTGTGTATAAGCATAACAACAAGATAAGTCGGTATATACAACAAGATAGACAAAGAAAGTAACGGGAAAGAGCAATAAAGGTATTTATAACATGTTCTTGGTACTTTAATGGACGAAACGATCAAAGCTGGTCAGGTTATCAAATACCTACGGTTTCACTCGGCTGGGCAATCAAACAAGTTGTGGCTAAACATTTTCCAAACCTTTTGGATTCAAACTGCTGTCAAACGTAATCATAATTAAAGCAATTTTACTTATTAAGTGAAAATATCTTATAGGGAATTCCAAAACGCATGTATATTCGTGAAAATATCTTTAATTTTCACTGTTACCTTATAGGTAATACTTTGAGTAGATATTTCGTATTATTGACTCTATAAACTTAATCTATTGTATAATCTTATAGAGGTTTTACTTTCGTAGGAAACACAAAATTATTACCAAGGATAGATTGTAGTTCTTTGGACTAAAGTATTTGTTGCATAAATTGTTAGGTGGGGTACCAGTATTCAATACAACCAAGAGAAGAAGGATTGCTGGCTGAAAACCTGATTCATTTATGTCACCTCCTCCAGCGAGAAAGATCAATTCACTAAATACTTGAAGACACGTTTTGGAAGAGAACTGAAAACCAGCTTGAGATACCGAAGTTGATTTGGTTTTGTCTTAGGGACCTTAGCTACCATCTCAATGCTGGAGCCGCAGTTTGTTAAGAGTTTGGACTTTTTTATTGTAATTTTTGATAGTTTTTAAAGTGTTTTACAAATGAAATATCACAAATTAATTACCAGTTACATTAAAAATACCGTAGTGCCCGAAGTATCAACATATTGGTGTTTTCTATCTAAGCAAAGCAAATTTTTAAGAAAATATAAGTAACTAGCGTCCTAAGTTTAAAAATTTATTTTGTAGTAAGCTGAATATAATATGAATAATTAAAAAAAATCATTCCCGTATTTCGATGGAAAAACTTTTGAATGAAATTATTCAATTTTGAAAATGATTCTAGGAGTATAGAAGTTCTGCTATTCTTTAAAACACTTCAAAAACTAACAAAACAAAGAAACAAACAGAATAACAACTCAATAAAGGTGAACTAATCCGTCCATCATATGGTTTGCTATATTTGAAGGAAGATCTATATCCACTAAATATTGAAAGAAAATTATAAGTCGTTTTGGAGAAGAACTAAGAACTCCCTTCAAATATCAAAGTTGATTTGGTTTTTGTTTCAGAAACCCTAGCTACCATCTCAATGTTGAGAGTTCGAACTGTACAGTCTTTTTTATTGTAATTTGTGATAGTTTTTTAAGTATTTGTCGAATGAAAATCACAATTCAATTACCATATACAGTTACACTAAAAATACTATAGAGTCCGAAGTCTCAACACATTGGTGTTTACATTTTGCACGAAGCAAATTTTTTTAGAAATACTACAAACGCTCAATATTCAAACTTGGATTTAAATGCTGCACATTGGCAAAAAAAATTGGAAAATATTTTATATTTTTAAAGTAAACTGAATATTATGTGAATAATTAGAAATAACCATTTCCATGAGAAAACTTTTGAATTAAAATATTCAAATTTAAAAATGATTATAAAAGTTAAGTTCTGCTATTTTATAGAACATCATGTATGTATGTATGTGTGAGTTTTGGGGTGACATTCACTGAGACCTAAAAGATCTATTGTGCCCCCGAACACCTTAAGAAACCAACAGAAAATGGAAACAAACAGAAACAACTCGGTAAATGTGGACTAATCCGTCCATAAAATGGTTTGCTATCCACGAAGGAATATCTATCCGGTTAATACTAAAAGAAAATAATCAAGACACGTCTTGGAAGACAACTATATAAACTCCCTTCAAATATCAAAGTTGATTTGGTTTTGTTTAAGGAACCTTAGCTACTCTGCTACTACTCCACAGCCTTTTTTTTTTAATTTTTGAGGTTTTTTTAGGTATTTGTCAAATGGAGCATTACAAGTTAATCACCTTATACAGTTACACTAAAAATACTGAAGAGTCCGCAGTCTCAGCTCAATTTTCAAGCTGGGATTTAATTGCTGAATATTTCCAAAAAACTGGATTCTATATTTTTGTAGTAAACTGAATATAATGTTGATAATTGGAAATAACCATCTCCTTATTTTCCTGGAAAAACTTTTTGAATGATATTATTCAATTTTAAAAATGTTTTTTGGAGTTAAGTCCTAAACCATCATACCCGCCATTTCAATGCTGGGGTCGCAGTTTGTAGAGAGTTCGAACTATACAGTCTTTTTTATTGTAATTTGTGATAGATTTTTGAGTATTTGTCAAATAAAAATCACAAATCCATTACCATATACAGTTACACTAAGAATACTATATAGTCCTAAGTCTCTACACATTGGTGTTTACATTCTGCATAAAGCAAAATGTTCAATATTCAAGATTAGATTTAAACGCTGAATATTGGCAAACAAAATCTCAAAATTTTTGTAGTAAACTAAATATTATAAATTAGAAATAAACATTTTTGTATTTTCCTGGGAAAAATTTCGAATGATATTATTCAATTATAAAAATGATTCTCGAAGTTTTTTCATGTTATTTTCTAAAACATCATACCCCTTTCAATGTTCGGGACGTAGTTTGTTGTACGTTCAAACTCTACAGTCTTTTTTATTGTAATTTGTGATAGATTTTTGAGTATATGTCAAATGAAAATCACAAATTACCATATACAGTTACACTAAAAATATTGTGAGCTCTAAAGTAACAACGTATTAGTGTTTTCATACTGCTCTAAGCAAAATGTTCAAGAAATTCTAAAAAAGCTCAATATTTGAGCTCAGATTCAAACGCTGAATATTGGCAAACAAAATCTCAATATTTTTGCAGTTAACTAAATATTATAATGTTTATAATTAGAAATGAACATTTTTGTATTTTCCTGAGGAAAATTTAGAATGATATTAATCAATTTTAAAAATGATTCTCGAAGTTTTGTCCTGTTATTTGCTAAAACATCATACCCCTCTCAATGTTCGGGACGCAGTTTTTTGAACGTTCAAACTCTACAGCCTTTTTTATTGTGATTTGTGATAGATTTTTGAGTATATATGTCAAATAAAAATCACAAATTACCATATACAGTTACTCTAAAAATACTGTGAAGAAGTCTCAACGCATTGGTGTTTTCATTTCATTCACTAAGCAAAATTTTCAAAAAATTCTTAAAAAGCTCAATATTTGAGCTTAGATTCAAACGCTGAATATTGGCAAAGGAAATTGATATATTTTTGTGATAAGCTGAATATAATGTGAATAATTTAAATGTGAATTTGAACTTTTCAATGAAATTATTCAATTTTGAAATTGATCTTGAAGCTTAGGAGCTCTGCTATTTTCTAAAACATCATACTTACACCTTAAAAAACTAACAAAAAAAGAAAAGCAAACACAAAAACAACTTTTCCCATCGTGTGCTCGAATCGTTTGAGATTCGGGAAATAAACAGGCTTCCATGCATTTTTGGATAGGTAGATGCTATTTTCGACCGTCCACGTTTATGAAATCCACTGCCGACGCGACGCGCCTCCCACTAACGACCCGCTTACTTGTCTTATTTGGGAGACGTCTTGCGACTGCGTCGCTTTTCCATCCAAACCATACATGGATGGTACGCGTTATTTCGGGTAGTGGACTTGAACCATAGGCGGAACTTTGGGAAACGATACCTACCACTCAATATATTTTCAAATATTATATATCAAATATACTCAAAAATAATAATATACGTATGATTAAGTAACCCCTAGTAATTTTCAAATTATTACTGGTGTTGAAATTATATTTAACATCAAAATACAATGTTGAACTAATTACTAAATGGTTTTCAAACAAAAGTTTTATTGCAATTACAATAATTATTGTATAAATGAAATAAATATTGTATCAATTACAATGTTTGAGTGACACATAAATATTTTGCATTATTATCATTTTTCAAAGACGGCTGCTTTTTTGAGATAATAATTCAATAATGTCTTTCTTTTTGTTCGAATGTGTTAATTATTTATGAGCAATTACATGCTCAACAAAGTATGATGTTTTTTCAATATTGAAGATTGGTGGTGGACAAAACAAACATGTTGATCTGAAAATTCTTTTTTTGTATAATTTAAATAATTGAAGATAGAAATAAGGGTTGACGTATGATGACAATTTCTCCAGGTCCTCTATATACTACTACTAAATGTGCAGGCGAGCCTTGTCCTGGACAACTCAAGCCAAGGTTCCTACACTGAGGCCACTGGCGGGCCCATTGTGCCATTCCTGCTACCTAGACATCCATGAAACCGAGCCTTTCAATAAAGGCCACAACATTTTTCAATGGATGTCTGCTTGTGTCTCCAGGGGTCATAACAAGGACTCCGAAGATTCGCCTGCGTAGTACAGCCCAGTGTGGACACTCTAAGAGAACATGGACTGACGTTTCGTCAGTCATGCCGCAACCCCTACATAGGGAACTTTCATCTACTCCTAAGTTGTGGAGGTGTTTCCTCATACAGCAGTGCCCTGTTAGGAGTCCTGCTATCTTCCTTAGCCTACTCCTTGGTAGTTCAGTGGCTGCCCTGGCGTGTCCATCAGTTCATCCCTTCAGTAGAAGTTTGGATTGTCTATGACCCTGCAGAGCATTCCAATGAGCGAGGTGCTGATTCCTCAGCCACTTCGTCTCCTTGCGTATTTTTTGTTTTGTTATGCCCAGGGTCGGGCCCGGGCCGCAGAAAGGAGCTACCGCCCCTTCCGCAGCCAGTGCATCCGCCATCTAGTTGCCTTCAAAACCAGAGTGGGCTGGAATCCATTTTAGCCGCACCACGTTCCGCCTTGCAAGGTCCTCTATATAGTAGAAGGGTTTTATTTTCCCTCCTCTATCTAAGAAAACTTCAGCCTAGTTTGGCCCTCGCAGTAGCACAGTACATGTGCTGAGGCTATTCCACTTTCTTGACAAAAACTGCGTGTGGTTGTGTATGCCAAACTGATGTTTATTAAGTGTTTATGGAATCTACAGGTGCTCTACAAGAATCCTGGTGGCTCGCCTATTCTGGCTCTCTGAATTTTGGCGATGGTTCATTTGGAGAGTCCTGTTTCACTATTCTCGGTACTTATTTTCTTATATAAGTACCTACTGCTCTTTGATTTTTATACCACATTGATGTTCTGGACCGATGGAAGTACATTGGGCTACTTTTTGATTTAGTTAATCTGTAGTTGTTATCTGAGAACTCTAGTATTCGTATTTCATAGTCGAATCTTTTGGGGCTTCCCTTTAGAATCATGTGAAGTTAATTTCCAGTATTGCTGTTTAAAATGGCAGATTTTGTGCTCGAAAGGTGCCCAAAAGATATAAAAACAGATTTGAATTTCATGGTAACAAACCATTCAAGAAAAAAATAGAATTGAATAATAGGAAACTATCAATAGAGGCTCATCAGTATTTCAAGTTTTATTATTTCTCCACTCCAAATTTCATATAAAAGGTATATTTCATAATATTTATTAAGCTTAGGTTGTATGGAATGCAGGTACGTCTGGTACTCAAAGGCAAATCTCGCACATCAACAACAACCATATTGCTTATTAATGGAAATTCAAAAAAATATAAAAATAGATAATCTAGCTTTTCCATTGAAAATAGATACCCTTAAGGTTGTCTCACTGGAAAACCCGACTTTAAAACGAGGAAGACTCCTTATCTTCTCATATAAGGATCAATTCCATAAGAAGTGGTTAAGATTCAATGATACGCAGTTAAATTTGACGAAGTTTCCGTTATTAAAAATGTTCCAATCTATACAAAGTTAACATGAGGATCTGAATATTACCAATTATCGGGTCCAATTAAGGGTGTTCCGTGAATATTTTGAAGCTTATCATGCGTAGAGAAAAGTAAAATGGTGCTAGCAACTTGTCTAGCTTTCAACCATGCTATAAACTTCAACAGTTGCGTACAGAATGGCTCCTATAAACTGTGAACATGTATTGATACTGGCAGTGAAAATAACTTTTCAACTTTTTATGGACCCTTTGTATCTTGATGGTAGCTAATAAAACATCTAATCAGAAAGTTGCTTCAGCTGTTGTCAGCTGTTATCTACCTGCTAGTTAGACTTTAATTTTGACAAATATATACTGAGGGGCAGCAGGATTTAAAACTCAACTTTAAATTGGATAGAATACGAGAGCTAAAAACGGTAGGATCGACCCGTAGTTAATGTTTTTTGCTGTGAAAGATGCAAATATTTGGGAATTCTCAATTTTCTGTTCCATTCTAAGATATTAGATAATTGAGATATACTTCAATGGAATACCGAAAATTGGGTATCAACGTAACACCTTTTTGTGTAATGTGAAGTACGAACAAGAGATACAGTGAAGCAAAGCACTGCCTACTGGTACGAAATATCAGAGTCAACCTATGGGTATAAGAATCACTGAAAAATTAAAAATCACCACCTGATTTGGTTGGACAAATTAATATCTTGGACAAAAGTATTTTTTGTCGAATAAATGCTTCAAAACTCGATATATCATGGCATGCCCATTTGCACCAACCCCTTTAGGTCAGCCCTAACACTAGGGTACTCTGAATTTAGGTGGAGATCTATTTTCACTTGCTCCATTAGTGAAGTAATTCTCAATTGCCCTAGATAATCCCTAATATAGGTGGTTGATTTCGGCGCCCTAACCTTCACCCAAAGTTCGAAACGTCAAAATCATTCATAAAACAGTAATTAGTAATATTTGATACCAACTAAGGTAGGTTCCAAGAAGGTGGGTATCCTTCTCGTACAATCACAATGCAAAATAGTTTCTAAGAACTAATAAACTTCATTCTTATCAACTGACAGCTGATTCCAAGATGACATGGACCGATGAAATCAAAAATTTTCGCAGGTAGAATTAGCCCATGAGAGAACTCAAAGACTCAACAGTAACTTATAAATGGGGCCCTAACACGTTGAACATAACCCCAAAGATAAAAATGTTCCGAGCGACTCGAGCAAGGATGTCTTTTGGTTGTTTTTTCATTTGAAATGGAAGCTTTTGAGAACAACCTGGATATTTTGGAGCTAGTAGATGTGGGATTTACGAGATAAATATTATAAGAGGGTCAAATCATTATAGTGACATGGATAATCTTACATTTTTCAGAAGATTTCGGTTAACAAATCGAATTTCAAATTAATTGATAATCAACTCGAATATCCACTAGACCGGTAGGTAAAATACAATTTGACAGTCCTTTTTCATATAAAGGCGATGATGCCAAGAGTGACGCATCCCTTGCTAGGGTACTGTGCGAATACGTCTTTGCAAATCATTTTTATTCAAGGAGCACTTTAGGTTGGTGCAAATAGGCATAGGAAGAACAGGATCCTCATTTTGGATAAGTATCATGATATGGCTGAAATGTGTAATTAAAAAGTTCGTATAATTTAAGACCTTCACCAAAAAAAGATATTATATTCTGGATCAATCTACTACAACAGCTACTCTGGCGTTGATTTTCGAAGATTGGGCTTATAACATGAAAAGAAAAGAATTAAATTTTTCAATAATTTCATGAGTTTTATTAATTTTTTTTTATTGTAAAAATTTGTGAATCAAAAAATAATCTAGTCAAATATAACTCGCGAGTTCCATAAATTAGAAAATAGTTTGACAGATTTTGTTCAAACTTGTTACCATTTGGAAATAGACACTCGAGCCCCGCGGGCTCTCGTTATCAAAAAATCTGTCAAATTATTTCAATTTATTCTCGCTCTCTGTAATTTAAATGTTTTTTCAGAAAACTTATGAAAATATATTGTTTCTTCAAGATAATTTTTACCCCCAAACAAAATGTGTGTTTTAAAACTACACATAGATTCAAAAGTTTTGCATCACCCTAAATCTCAAAAAAAAATGTGTTCATTATAAATGGATCAGAGATTAATCAAATAATTAGTTTCAATAAAAAAAACGTGTATATTGGTCAAAAATTTTTATTGTCCAATAATAAACTTGCTTTAAACATAAATAGTATTCTTAGAAATTAAATAAATTAAATACAAATTGAGTCTTTTTAAAAGAAAGGTTGAGTGAGAACCTGCATGAGAACTTTTAATAAATAGTATTTCCACCTCTAGAATTGAAGTCGCCTGCCCATGCTGTTTACCAAATTATTGATATTCTGTTGAGAAATATTTCGCCATTCTTCTTGGGCCGCATGAATAAGCTCTTGTACACTCCTGGGTGGATTTCTGCGTGCTGCCACTGCCCTGGCAAGCATGTTCTATGGGATTCATGTCAGGAGATAGGGCAGGCCAGTTCAAACGATTGATCCCTTCAGTTTCAAGATACTCATTTACAGCTCTGGTCCGATGAGGTCGGGCGTTATCGTCCATAAAAACGAAGAAATTGCCAACAGCTGCGCGCCATAGTCTCACGTGAGGATGTAGAATCTCTCTGAGATACCTATCACCAGTCATCGTTCCCTCCACATGAATTAATTCTGTGCGATCATTTAACATGATACCAGCCCAAACCATAGCACTTCCTCCTCTGAAGGGCGGCACGGGGCGAGCATGGGCAAGCTGAGCAACTCTCGTTGGATCCCGCTACACACGTATTCGATGGCTATCGTCTCGTCGGAAAAAAACACCGAATTCCAAAATTCTTCAGGCAAGGCCACGTGTTCTTGAGCCCACTGTAGTCGGCGAACTCTGTACTCAGGTTGTAGTCTGGGCACTCTTATTGGTCGGCGGCACCTCAAACCTGTCGCAAGTATTCGTCTTCGTAATGTCGAGATCGATACTTGAACTCCCAACGCATGTCTCATATCTCTTTGGAGTACTGGTATTGCCATGGTCGGGTTTCTTCG
>CAJUYG010003081.1:28104-47086 GCA_910591675.1 Galerucella calmariensis
CAGCACTTATATGAACACCATTGGAAGAAGATAGGGTTTGAACGGGAGCTTTAGTATTTGAAATATTGTCGCTTAGCACATTGTAATGGTGGTAACTTCTAGAAGTGCTTGGCTGATTTTGATCAAGTTCAAGTTCTACATTATTTCCCATGAATATTGGTTGATTTCCAACCGCCATGCTGTTTTAGAGCTAAAATATCCCCACCAGCGTTTACTAACAGAGTTGCTGAAGTTCTTCTGAAACTGTGCCCTGTGTAATGTTTGGCATTTGGAAGATTGAAATATTCTGCAATTTTTTGTGGTATTTCGGATATACTATTTTTGCCAACCACTTGATTTATACATTTGCCTGTTTTAAAGCATATCAACAATCGTTTATGCTCAGTTTTAGGACGTAGACAGATATACTTTTTAACGATTTGAACAAAATTTGGGCCGTTACCTGTTGTAGTATTGATAACGAAAGTTCGTTGTTTATACGTTTTTGAAGTGTGGATATTTATGACTAAAATATTGTCTTTCACTTCAATATCATCCATAGTCATTTTAATCAGCTCATCACATCGACATGCTCCAGAAATTCCAATAACAAGGACTACCTATGAATATTTTATATCAAAAATTAAATTATTTGCATGGGATTTCATTTCTCACCTTCATTAATAAAAAAACATCATCGGGGGTTTCCATTAAGAATGTATTCATTACTTCTCTTGTAAAAGTTTTAGCTTTATTTGGTTTGTATCCGGCATTTTGACGTTTTAGAAATGCAATAAACTTTGGATATTTAATATCGACATTGTCCTTCATTTGTATCATTGTGCGTAGCATTGAATATTTAGACCAAAGTGTTGAAGCTTTTAATGATTTTCCTTGTAGTGAAAAATATGCCAGTAAAACATTCTCTGAATATTTATGTATCTTGTTGTCTTCAGCCCATTGCTTATATTGTGCATATTGTTTTTCATACCTGTCTTTAGATTTTTGTGGTAGTTAGGTTAATGACGCTATGTTAGCTTGTTCCTTAATATTAGGTGGTGTATTTGGAAATTCAAAATCACTTGAATCGCTCTCCATTTTTCAAAAATTCAACTAAAAGTTTAATGAATGTAGCGACTTTGCACCTCAAAAGTCAATCGCCGTGTTTACTGTCAGTGAGCCACAGCATACTATGCTTTTCTTATTCTGAACTCAAAAAACGTAGATAAGATTCCTGCAGTTGAAATTTGTATTGAAGAACTACGTTGAAGTAACATTGATGTTTGATTTTTACCAAAAAACAGGATATACAGGATGTTCTAGAAATTATGGAAACAATATGAATATAATGAATTCACAAGTTTCATCGTTTACAACTTACTTGAAATACTTTCCTGAGTTCCTGAGTTTCCTCCCTGATTTGAGGGAGGAAAGTGTGTACTTTCTATAGGGGTAGGAGGAAAAAGGTTTTGCCGGTCCCTGACGTCCATTTTGTTTTCATTTTTCCAATCGCTCTTTTATAATACAATCTACCTTGATTTCGTTACTATGGTAACAACGTTTCGATATATTGTCGAGTGATGACAGTTCGTTGATTTTTAATTTGTCGTTTATGTCAAACTTATTATTTTATCTGGTTTCCGTTTTGTTAATCACTTTGTTTTAAAAATTGAAATAAAGAATTGAATGTAGGTATATCGAAGTGTCCGTCTTAAAAAAAATATTGTACGTTTTTCAGGTCTCATCAAGCTTGTCTGTTTGTCTTGACATGAAAAATACCACTTTCCGGTCTTGTAACGTAAATTACTATTTCGTTTGCTTATGTTACATTCATTTTTATGTTCATGAAAAATTAGCTGCACAGAAACATGTAAATTAATCACACTCTACTTTAATGCTGAACATTTTAAAAACCAATCTTATTTATCACACTCGATACATTTCATGCGATTTTATTCTAGATTTTTATATTTATTTCCTACTTTTCTCATTCTATTTCAAGGAATTTTAAAAGAAATTCACTCATGTAGCCTAAAATATTTATAAACTATTTCTATTGAAAAAAATACTTAACCCACTTTGAGTTTTTAACGTGTATTTTTATCTGATCTGTGAATGTTATTTAAGTTTACAGCCAAGTTATTTATATCTATTCAAAAAAATAGCTTACTAGTTTTTAGTTTTCTTGAAATACGAAAAAACCTACTAGCAAATACAGTATGGTCCAAATGAGAGGAATGAATTTATGATTTCGTAAACCGGTAATTTCAGGGCAAAACCCTAATACCCGTCAATTTTTATTTTCAAATCTGCGTTCTGGTTCGGTTTTGAATTCTTATTTGGAAATTGTAATTGGAAAACTCTAAACTTCCATATTTTGGCATTCTACTTGCAGACGTATTTAATTTTTTTTTGTGAATTGATTTATTATGCAGCCTGTTACAATGAAAACAATAAGCACAAATTTGGTTTGGGTTTGGTTTGGCTTGGAGAGATTTTGTTCAATAACAAGGTATCCCTACATTTGAAAATATAAAATGAGTTGAATAAGTACTAGTACATATACACAAAGTTTCACTATTATGTTTGACTTAATCTATTTAGTTTAAATTTAGGTCCAATGGTGTCTTTCGTTTTAGGCGATATGTTGCTTGACTATTGTCTAGCAAGGTTAACGCCAACACATTAGGATGATTTTCAAACGTATTTAAATTGTGTATTGAGACCACACACGGGCTTTCCCCCCTTCAAGTCACCAGGACCTGACGGAATAAGACCAACCCTACTTCAATGGGGAATGGATATTCTTATGCCGCAAAATTATATCAAATACAGTGAATGACATGTTTGAACATCAAAGGAGCCATAAGAACAACACCAACCAATGGAACTAATTACTGGTCTGACCCCTCTGTACCTGCACGTCAAGGAGGTTGCGTTAATGGCCATGGTACGATTGCGCACGGCAGGTGTAAACCCCTAAGTAGGAGTGAGCCGATTGAGGTTGAGCCTATGGCAGGAAGCGCTCACTGTGCTACCTCTGCTGCAGGCAGCCAACGATGCAATTGAACCCAGGTTTTTGTTTAACAAACCCTACAAAATTCAAATAAAACAGAACACAGAGCCAGATGCTGCAAATGCAATACGCATATATACAGATGGTCAAAAATGTAAGAAGGCTCGGGATGTGGAGTTTACTCCAGAGCACTAAGCCTAAGGAGTTATCGACAATAAGAAAGTGTGTGTTCGGTGAGTCTTGGTTTACACCTGCCGATATAAAGGAGATATCTCCCAGTGACCTGTCCACCTTTCTGGAAAGGACAGGATGGACGATGACCTACAGGTGATAGGCACAGACCACACGCTGATTATTTAGTTCAATCATCTAACCAGCCTACACTGGGATATTTATAAAGGTTTGTATCGAAAAATGTTAACTCCTTTATAAAATCGCCCATATCACAAAACAATCACAAGCCAAAGTTCATTGAAATCGTGTGCGACATATTTATCATTTTCAAAAATTACTTTGTATACTTTAATTCTAAATTAAAATGTAACGTAACCGACCCTGTATAAAATTAAAATTATTTCTATTACATACTTTCCGTACCTCAACCAAATTTATAGCGAGCGATCGATAAATACTATATTATATGGAGTGACTAATACAATATCCAATAAAAATGCAGTAAACACTGAGCCGGTGTTTTTTTGCTAACCCTAGGTAAAAATTGCTTTAGGAATTTATTATTTATTTCAAACAACAGAGAGTGCCATTCATTGTGGGTGAGTGTTTTGAATCACATAGTGAATAGGTATAAATATTTTTGGTGTTATTCAGGTAATTTTTTGATTATTTTATTTAACAATATACATTTTTAGTGTCATACTCATAATTCATGTACTTATTAAGACTTTTATATTGTCGAAAACTAGGAATTGTTAATTGTTATGTATTTTTATATAAATAAGAAATTTGTTTCATGTGGATACAAGTGATTTAATTCAAAGGTTATTTCAAAATATTGAAAATTAATGTGGTTGATGTAGATAAAATGTAAAGAATAATTCCCATCAAATGGAATCGTATGATAATCAATTGTACAAAAGAAATACATCGTCGGGAATGAATTTCTATATTTTTATATAATTTTGTTCTGGAATTTGTTATTAATTGATTTTATTTGATAATTAATATGATTATTTTTTTCACTTGTCAAAATCTGACATTTTGTTGGTTTTAACCAATAGCAATACATTATTCTAGCCAATCATTCGGTATCATACTGATAATTCTGCTTCCTCATCGATAATACCTTGTTTACATTGAAACGTCAAAATTTTACTTTGAATTTGTCATTATTGACAACTAAAAGTGCTTCGAAGCTTATTGAAAAATGAACACAAACCGATTCAGTGCCATCATTCAAGAGAATATTGAACAACTAATACAAAATTCCACTCCACAATTGATGAAAAAAATAATCTTCCCAAATACAGTTGTCAGAACCAAACATGAGCCCCGGAAAATATGCGAACTAAAATAAGGTCTTCGCAAGCAGCCAATCAAGAGTCAATGTTAACGATTGTCCATTAGTAATTGTTAAATATAATCGAAATAATATGACCGAGTGATTTCATCAACATACATCATGATTATCCGACTTTTAGACAATTTCACTAATTTGGATCCAATAGTTTTTCGAATATTTTGTAGAAGGGATATATAAAATGGCTATTGTTTTTGGGGATTTTCCATATTGACTGGGGTCGAAGACTTTATTTAGATAACCAATGTGTCCTTTTGGTAATTTTGACAAATTCTGATAATTTGAATAGTAAGTTCGAGTAATTTTCATTTTTGCATCGGATACACTGGACTATAACCAGTTAATATTTTGTTGCTCTGCATAGAAACCTGACCCTTCTTTTTCATGACATTTGTTCACTAGTCCGGCCAACAATCTATAGAAAAGAAGAAGAGCTCCCTTACCTTCAACGGAAAAGACCATTCTTCTTTCTCTCTACGACGACAACTGACAAGACGAGAAAAAACCGCAAATCATGTGTCAAAAACTAAACGTGCAATGTTAAAAACTTTAAAAGTATTTTTATATCTGTTCTATATCATCCTTAATATTATTCAAAATTTATATGTATAAAATGCAGTAAAAGAAAACACAGGAAATATTAAGTTAATTCCTATTCAACATTAATAGTCATGTAATTTGAAAATATAGACATTTAGAGCAAACGGTAGTTTTTAGTTTTGGTCCAATATGATTTTTTAATTAATATTTAGAGTTACATTTTAAGCAAGTTTGACTTTGTTCACATATCTCTTAACAGTTGACATTTATGGTATCGATATTTGGTTATCGATTCAAAATATCGAATTGTTACTACAAAAATACAACTACAGCGACATGAACACGCCCACCAGGGCTCACGTTTGCTTCTGCCAACTGTACAACTCGCTCTTCAAATTTTATCACATGATTTTTTATTTTCATTACTTAAACTTGTTTATTTGAGGCAAAAACATTCAAACAAACCGAATTTAGATAAAATCCCTCGTCCTAACGGACTCGTGATTTTCTCAATCGGTTTGTTTTCATATTTTTGCCAAATAAACAGGTTTTCGTGGAAAAGAAAAAATTATCGATAAAATTTAAAGCACCTTTGAATATTACCCTCATGTATTGAAGATTCCATATGAATCGAGATCTTTTCGGCGATAAGATCCCGCCAGCAATCGCAAATTTTTATGTAACTCCTTCGGAGTCGAGCTCTCTCATGCGGTTATTAAACAACATGCTTTCATAAAAAAATTATCGGTAATTTTGATGCACTTGTGTAATTACTTCCAAATATTTCCCTCATGTGTAAAAAATTCCATGAAAGGTGTGCAATTATTGATTGATTACAGCGGTAACTGCACTGTAGAAACCGAAAGAGCACTGCGAAAATAGCATTATTCACATATAATCCACGGTACTCCCATTGTGAATAATAAATATGATAATTAAAAATAGAATCAGTTTGACAAGTAAAGTCGAAAAATATTTTCGAAAATGTCTCGTTTCAGATGTGATTCATTGGGAATTGTGGAAAATAAAATGATGGAAAGCGAACCAAAGAACACCAAACACAACAGACAATACGTGTGGTGACAGTTTATTAGCATTTGTGCTCTAAAAAAAATATACCTATATAGGACGAAACAACAATACTTATGAAAAAATGTTTTAAAAGGGATATTTTGTATTAAAAAAAAGAAATAGGAATTTAATATTTAAACCAATATTTTGTATTCGGGAAATATTCCCCCGAATTACACTCGTGCATCAAAATAACCAGATACTTTTGCATTCGAGCGTGTCGTCTTGGAAAAACTACATTCGGTCATTTTCATATTGCGTTAAACCACCACCATCGGTTCTCCAAAATAGAGACTCATGGAGTTTTCAGACAACACGCTGTCATGCAAAATTATCGGTAATTTTGATGCACTTGTGCAATTTCTTCCGAAAAGATTCCAGTAGATAATAGGAGTTGACAATTTATTCAAATGTTTTGTGAATTTGTGTAAGGAATCATCAATTTGTAAAACTCCCATTTACCATTGGCGTCCGATAAATTATTTTGAGGGGGTTTATTTATTTGGATAGATTTCCTCCCATCATAGGCGTATGAAAAAAATCCATTAAAAGTGGTTCATTTTTCTGTAAAAACTTCCATTCTCCATGAGAGTACATTACAATTTTTCAAAGGGAAACATTCATTTGGGGAAATGTCCATCCACCATGGACGTTAGATAAAATTTGTGTGAAGGGATCACTGATTTGCCATTTACCATTGGCGTGCGATAAATTTTTGATTTTTGATTTTTGATAGACGTATGACAAAATTTTTGCGAAGGGATTTATTTTTGTGTGACAATTTTCACTTACCATGGAAGTACCATACAATCTTTGAAAGGGAAAAACTTATATGCAAATAGAAGCTGTGTGAGGTGAACGTTGATTTATGAAAATTCCTATTTACCGTGGACATACGATGAAAATTCCTGAGGGGTTCATTTATTTGGACAAAGGACCTCGCACTTTTCAAGTGCAAATGTGGTCCCGGTCAAAATGAATTGAATTTTGATATCTTGTACGTCGCAAGAAAAAAAAAGTTCTCTTTTGCAAAGCTGCCGAGAACCCCAAGTAAAGTCAATTTTGTCCTAAAGGATAAAGGATATTGTCACTTACCCTATATATAGGGTCCGTCAAAGAAAGAAGGAAATAAAAAATAAGCTATAAGCTGGTGACATAAAATATTCAATCGCAAAAAATGTAAATAAAAGTATAATATATTCTTGATTATACAGTAGGTACATAGTAGGTACATGTTTTTCATATATAAAACCTTAGGCTTAACTAATAATTTATACATCAATAACATCGCTCTACTGAGATAAATAATTTTTTGCTTGCCATGTCGGGATGTCTAAGATACTAGAGTTTCGTTCATCTTGACCGGATTTGTACTCAAAAAGTGCGGGTTCCTTTGCTCCCATAAAAGGGGTATGATATAATTTTTGAAAAGTTTATTTTTTGTGAAAATTTTCATTTACCATGGAAGTGCGATGGAATTGATATTAGGGAGAAATTTCTCCCGCCACGGTCATAGGATAAAATTTTCAAAAGGGATCAATCAGTTTGTGAAAATTCTATATCATGAGCGTACCAATATTTTTCGTGCTATTTGATTTATTTTATAAAATTTCCATTTGCTATGAAAGTAAGAAAAAAATTTTCGAAAGAGATTCACATGTTTTTGTCTTCACTTTTGTCGCAAGACTGCCGATTTTTTTTTTCAATTATGTAATCTACTTTGTAAAACCATCTGTCCGTTGCAATTTAGGCAAAAAATTAACTTGAAGCTCGGCTTATCGACAGATTCATAAAACAAGTCTATCTTCGAAAATGAGTAATGACATATTCAAATATTTTTCTCTACTGTTTTCAATCAACCAATATTGGATTAATATCACTGTTGTTTTCTTTTTTTTACAGATTTTAACGCTCGTTTCAACTCAACAAATGCGATATGCCTTAAGGTAGGAGAATGTTGTGACGGATAACAAAAATAGACATATTTGTGAAAATATTAATAGTTTAAATGGTGAGATAAAAAAAAATATTTTTTATGAATTATGGGCTTAGTGAGTACAAAAATCAGATTAACAAAAATTTGTTATTTCATCATCTTTATAATAATAATAATCCCTTCCAAATTTTCGGTATATGGAGAGTAATCAGAAATTTTTTGCCTGTTTTTACTGGTCATCTGAATGTTTATTTTTTCAACAAAACCTCAATAAACAAAGTAATGGTAATAATCTTTTTATTTATATATTTCTTAAATTTCATAAATAGAAGTATGCCTGAAATATTTTTGATATCTACAATTTTTCATACAGGCTGTTTTATTTTTGACAATTTTATGAATATATTAAATATTGGAAACACCCCCATGAGAAGATATTTATATGTGGATTCCGTTTGTGTGTCTTTTGTTTCGGGTAGTACTTTCAGAGCTGTAATGTTCTATAAGCAAATCATTTTAGTAGTGAATATAATTTAAACTTTTTTATTTCAATTCGGAAGTTATCAGAACAGAAATAATAAAAAAAATTATATAGGTATTGAATAATTAAAATAATATAATTGCCATTTTGTGAAGAAATTATAATATTTGGATATTAAGAGACTTTCAGAATTTACTTGGTGAAACTGAAAGCCCGAGGACAACGTATTTAGGAATACGAAAAAAGAGTTCCTGGTGCAATGTTCTGGGAGCCAACATACACTGTGGGCCGAAATAATGGTGTACATTTTTTAATTGAGAATATTTTTTTTGTTTTTTGGGCGATTTATTTCCTTTCAGCAGGGCTAATAACCTAGCATGTCCTTAACATGACTGTAAATTTGAAAGCAAAAATAATGTACAGAGTCGGACTTATAAAAAAATTATATAACAGTGCTTTTGAGCTCGTTGCAAATGAAAACTGTTTTAGCTAAAATTGTAGGTACTTATATGCTTTTTCGGCAGATAAACTATCCAGAACAGTTCAGTAAAAAGGAAACTTTCCAAATTTACCGGATTCGCGAAATACCATTTTTTTTATTAAATAACATTTTAACAAATAACACATTTATGAAAACAATTTAGTAACTTTAAAACTTAGAGTTAAATATGGTGGCCACCATTATTGTTTACCACTTCTTGAAGTCGTCTGCGCCATAAATTGATAGCCCCATTTATTGCTCCTGTTCAAAAGTGTTCCAAACAAACTGCATTCTTCCTTTGAGCTGCTCGATTGTTTCAAATTGTTGTCCCTCATACAATTTTTGTTCGAAAATTCTCCAAATTGAATAATCAATCGGATTCAATTCTGGGGTGTTAGGTGGCCACAATCATACTATTTTTCTCTTAGTTTTGAAGTAACTAAACTGTTTTCATAAATGTGTTATTTGTTAAAATGTTATTTAATAAAAAAATGGTATTTCGCGAATCCTGAAATTTCGTAGAATTTCCTTCTTACTGAAGTGTTCTGGATAGTTTATCTACCGAAAAAGCATATTAGTAGAGGAAAGTCACCAAATATGGAATAGTATCCTAATATGGAATGCATTCATTTCTCTAAGACTATAAGTATGAAACGCAACACTAGACCATCTTCTGTTTCATTCGGTCTACTAACTATCGCACCCACACCATCGAGTCAGTTGCGCAAATGCTTCACGTGTGGTAGGCGAGTTTTGTTTTGTTGTCGTGCAGAAAATTTCGAAGGTAAGTAATAAACGAGTATTACCAGCTGTTATGTTTGTTTACGTGAGTGTTATACTATTTAATATATCGGTATTATGTTTATTTCACCATTTTGTGATCTTTTGTCATTAAAATATTGTGACTTTAAAATGTATTTAGCGGAGTTTGAACTAGTATAAAAATCCAAATATGGACAGTCGTCGGTGTCTAATTATGGAATATTAAATTAAATGCTTGATGTGTGGGCTCTGGGCACATTATGATTGTGCTGGTCCAGAGTTTGATACTTGGATCTGTGACTTTTGCGAATAATTATGTAACTTCTTTTATGTATCACAATATATTATATTTATTTAATTGATCTCAAAGATATTAATGTCCATTTTGTTATTGTTATATTGATTTATGCCTATATTCCATATACGGATACCTCTTCCATATTTGGTTACTCATTTGTGATTTTGTTTTTTGTGTTAGATTTTAATTTGATAACTAATATATTTGATTAAAGGCTGTTAATTACTACAGATAAATGTATGACTGATTAGTAAAAACATTAAACTGATTTAATTTATATGAAGTTTTTTTTAATCCCAAAAACAAAATGGTATTTCATATTTGGTGACTTTCCTCTACAATTTTAGCTAAGACAGTTTTCATTTGCAGTGAGCTCAAATGCACTGTTATCTAATTTTTTTTGTAAGTCCGACCCTGTACATTATTTTTGCTTCCAAATTTACAGTCATGTTGAGGACATGTTAGGTTATTAGCCCTGCAAAAAGAAAATAAATCGCCTGAGAAACAACAAAAATATTCCCAATTAAAAAATATACTCCTTTATTTCGGTCCACAGTGTATAGACGATTGAACACAATTTCATCTTTTTGGGAATGGATAGAAAGTAACCAAAACAAAAATAATTCAAAAAAAAGATCGATCAAGCTTATACCATAAAAGGAAAAGTTTTTTTTTGAACTAATATTTTAAGATACCCCAAGCTTCTCACCCAAAATTAAAACATTATAGATAGTTCGTCAAGCATATAATTGAATAAAAATAATAAATTCAATAAAAATAAAAATAAATATCAATTTTTCCCAAAATAGCTCACATTAGAAATAATTTGCAAGAAACCTCCAATATTTTTCCCAAATTTCTCACATTCATTAAGTCTTCCATATTATCAACTGTTTTGTTTGAGAATTGTTATTTTTGAAATATCGAATCACTCCCGGAACGCACTAACTACAATGGAATCTTCCAGACAACTCAAAAGAAGTGACAAAAAGGATGTTCTGGTTGTTTTCAATTCTTAGCATATCCATTTTTTCCCAATTTAAAAAGTATACAGGGTGGGGCAATCTTCTGACATCGGAGGATTACATCGTTGTGGTGATAGATAAAACTTTATAGTTTTGTGTGAGCTAATACAGTTACTGAGGGCACATTTTGAAAATACTTTCGATTTTACAGGGTGTTCCAAAACCACGTAGCAGCACAAACTTACATTTTTTTAAATGGAACGTACTATATTTTGTTCAAGAATCGAAGAGATCTCACCGAGAGCGTTACAAAAATATAGCACTATAATATATTATAAGGGTGTTTTACAAAGATATGGCCAATTTATTAGCAAAAAAGACCTCCTTTTTAACACTCTGCAAAACAGTAAATTAATATATATCAACAGGTCTTTGTATTCAAATGTCATACACATCATTGGCTGTGCTCGGTATCAATTACTTTTTTCATCTTTTATACAGGGTGAAACAAAACGCAAATCAAGCAATATCTCAAATTTTTTTAATGAATCACCCTATAAGTCTTTTTACAATTTGTTAGTACAATTGATAAACTTTCAAACGATGTACCTAGTACACTTAGGGCATTAGTTATTGGAAAATCGTAGATATTTTATGATAACGGTCAAAAATATGTATTTTACATACACAAATTAAATGGTATTAAATTTTTACATGCGACATCTTGTGAATTTTAACATTTCCAAGGCATATATTTTAATCGTAATTTTGGATGCATCTACAATATCTAATCAATGGAATAAAATATTTGCTAATACCGTAAGTACCTGGAATTACCAAAAATTCCATATTTATTCATGTTCCACTTTCAAGAATTGTTATTATAGGCTTGTTTGAGAATGGATGGAACATAATCAAGCCATATTTTTGATTATATCAAGTGGGCTACTATCAAAATAGTATCTACTAATAAATGTCAAAGAAATATTGCTGTATTCTTCGTTTGTGTTTAGGAAGTTGATTCAAACACAATAGTTAACTTGTGGTTCCAACAAGATGGAGCATCTGTATATCAGAAATTTTACTGACAGGTGGATAGGACGTGGTGGACCAATTTTGTGGCCTCCTCGATCTCCAGATCTCACACCGATGGATTTCTTTTCATGGGGATACATCAAGCAACTTGTGTATCAAACGGAACCTACTACCAGAGAAGACGTGAAAGAAAGGATTCGTAACGCATTTTCCACAATAACTCCAGCTATGTTGGAAAGAGTAAGATCCTCGTTTTTGGAAAGAATTGTATGGAAGTAAGTGGTCGCCATTTTGAACACATAGCATAAACTACTATACTTTTTATAGAATGTCAATGTTCATTTATGTAAAAGTAAGTGTTCTTATAATGTTGGTTTTCATAATTGTTAGTTTTTCAAAAATAGAAAAAGCTGGAAAATAAAATACAAGCTTGCATTTTACATAACTAAGATATACTGTTTGTGGCGACTTAAGTAATTATTTCGTATAGACTACAAACTGATTTTATATTTATTAGTACTATAATGACATAAGCCTACTTACAGTAAACAAAAATATTTCTTTCAACATAATTCCTTCTTTCCTTCCTCTAATGGTGAGAAAAGAAGTCAAAGATATTTTAGATGCATCCAAAATTACGATTAGAATGTATGCCTTAGAAATGTTAAAGATCACAAGATTTTGCATGTAAAAATTTAATACCATTTAATTTGTGTATGTAAAATACTTGTTTTTGACCATTATCATAAAATATCTACGATTTTCCAATAACTAATGCCCTAAGTGTACTAGATCGTTAGAAAGTTTATTAATTGTACTAACAAATTGTAAAAATACTTATAGGGTGATTCATTGAAAAAGTTTGAGATATTGCTTGATTTGCGGTTTGTTTCACCCTGTATTGAAGGGGCCACAGATGAAAAAAGTAGTTAATACTGAGTACAGCCAATGATGTGTGTATGACATTTGAATACAAAGACCTGTTGATTTATTTTAATTTACTGTTTTGCAGAGTGTTAAAGAGGAGGCCTTTTTTGCTAATAATTGGCCATATCTTTGTAAAACACCCTTATAATATATTAGAGTGCTATATTTTTGTAACGCTCTCGGTGAGATCTTTTCGATTTTTGAACAAAATATAGTACGTTCTATTTAAAAAAATGTAAGTTTGTGCTGCTACGTGGATTTGGAACACCCTGTAGAATCGAAAGTATTTTCAAAATGTGCCCTCAGTAACTGTATTAGCTCACACAAAACTATGAAGTTCTATCTATCACCACAACGATGTAATCCTCCGATGTCAGAAGATTGCCCCACCTTGTATAAATACAATATGGTGTATACTGTTACATTATAAATCCTATTTTTCATCAACTCAGATATATTTTTGCGGTTACACAAATTTCAAATTGATGCATGCTCGTATATATTTATAGAGAATGTGATCTTGAAGATTTTCTTGGGTACAATAAGGACTTGTAGTTTTTGAAAATCTTTTTCTTAACTTAGCCACCACAAATTTATTTATTCTCAAATTCTTTAAAGCTTACCAATACTTATTTATTTTCAATATCTGTAAACTGATTTAGAAAGTTCAGTTTACCACAAAAGATACTTTTTGTGCCAAAACTACTTGCTAATTTTTGTGGTTCTTTGGTTAACAAGTTTTTCATTTCAAAAATCATACCCAGATTACTCTGAATTGAACTATTTATAAATAATCCTTTGTTTGATGACTGAATTTTGAATCTTATTTCCCTCCAAGTACCTAATTTTCATAAGTCCTCACTATAAAATAATCTTAATTTGGACACTGCACCGAATTGGGGTTAAACCACAGTATAGGAACGAACCAGTATTCTATCTCATGACGTTACACGAGCTCTCTGTGACCTACAATATCGTTCGGATGAGTATCTCATCCGGCGGCCAGTGCTGTGCAATTGTTCTATGGTGCTGTGCTGCGATCCAACTAAAGTGCCAGTGGTGAATTTAGGAATAAAATTATTTATTACAGCTTATATTTTTACGGGGTTTTGGTATCATTTCTATAGTTTATAAGCATTTTTTGCAATGGATACCATTAAAAAGAAGAAAACGGGTAGTGTTTGTGTAGTTCGTGGATGTAACAATAAATATTATAATCGTGATGAAAAAATTTCACCGTTTTCCAAAGGATTCAGAAGAGTGAGAAACTGTTTGTATTTTCATACTAAAAGTATAATACTTTATTATTTGATATTCATATTACATTTATGAGCCTTAGTTTCATGCATTGATTTAATTTGTTGTTTTTGTTTTAGAGCTAAAGTTTGGCTCGAAGCATGCGATAGGCCTGACTTGATGCCAAAAATAGAAACTACAATAGTAGTCATCGTTTATGTGGTGCTCATTTTGAACCAGAGATGATTATGCAACCTCATAAAAAAAATTTCTTTTAAAAAAGGCTATTCCAACAATATTTCTTCCATCAAATACTGCAATGCCTAAAGACTTTCAGACAAATGATTTATTGGAAAAGAATTTTGTTCGCTACTTTTGGGGTTATTTAATTAAGAAATGTTCGGAAATTCATACATGCAGCGTATGTGAGACGTATTCACAAGCGTATCAGAATTTAGACGATTCGTCTTTATACTGTTACCTCAGAGCTTGTGAAAATACGAATAAGGATACTTTTGGAAACTTGAATATGCCGCATCAAAATTTTGTACAATACATCTCATTATTAGAAACATTATTCCAAATGAATTTTGAGAAAGTTGCCACGGAAGATAATATTGTTGAATCACTCATAAATATTAGTCAAACAACAGAGTTTGTACATCCTTGTGTTGATTTTCCAATAAAATATTCAATGAGACTTTTCTTCAGGGTACGACTATATTACACATTATTTGTCAATGAAAATTTTAAAAATCATAACAAAATGAAAATTGTAATATGGAAAAATCAATAAATATTTTGTATAAGACGATTGTTTTACTCACTGATCAGTGTACTGTTCTACAATATTTAAGAAAAAACATTTAACACGTTCAAGTCATTTTAAAACTTATGCCACCTACGCCTATGGTAAAATGGATCGTAAAGCGATCCGGTCAAGGTCATCAAGAGCTCTGGCAATGTACGAATGAAATTCATAAGAGTTATACTACTGGTTCGTTTCTATACTGTGGTTAAACAATATATAGTATGGTAAGATCTTCAAGGAGTACATGGACAAAGGGTTATGCTCATCTCGTATACTGACCAAGTTGTATGAATTATTTATTCTAGTGAATTATAATTTGAGATGTGTTTTCACTACTTGGAATGTAATCTATTGTTAATAAGACATGCAACCGGTTTTTGTAGATAGGTGAGTTACATAGGTATACTTTGGCAAGTTTATCTGAAACCGTGAAAGGAATGCAGTCGAAAACATCCGACATTGCCACGTTTAACTATGAAAAAGTTGAAGTACTGATTATGTAGTGATAATAATTATAAATGGGTCTTTTTATTATTAACAATATTAAAAATATGATTGAACATTAATTTTATAATGTGCTTGTTTCCTTGGATTTATTCTATCAACATTATTTTCCAATTCATAAATATTAAAAGAGAACACTTTTCCAAATTTGTCATGGGCTTCTTAAAGCTCTGGCAACGTTATACGAAAACCATAATGACCACACCCTCCGATTACATAATTGGTGATTTTTATCGACCAGCTGACTTCTTATTGGCAAGCGCGTGCGTATGTTCTTCCCTCTCACTTCGTCAATTGACTGATATTGATTTATCCAGTGGCGTTTCTATTGTCAGTTACCTTTGTAATTTCAGTTTTACTTGGTAAAATAGGTACCGTACGCCATTTGTACGTTTGACAGATATACGCCATGTTTTTCCTCGCCTCTTACCGACGCCGCGTAGCTCCAGATAAACTTGCTAAACTATACTGGCTCGAGGCTGCTCTAAAGTAGTGGACTTAGAGGCAGTATCATAAGTAATGATAATAATAATATGTAATGCATGCCTTTGACTGAGTGATATATATGTGGTGGCAATCGCCGGCCGGTAAATGGAAATGGTCGACTTCGGTTCTTAGTGATAAGTGATGGTTAATGGAATGAAGCAGTCCAAATGGTATTGGGATGAAGATTACACTGTGAATGGTTCAAATTGTAAGTGTTTTCCGAATATTTTCTTGTTTTTTTGGTACGACAATGTATACAAAAAAATACCATTCCAGAAGACGTGACTTTGACAGGTCAGCCATATTGTGCTGGAGGGCCACCGATAGTAGGAAATTAATCTTTTGCTCGCATGTACTGTAAAAAAATCTAGCTTGTCATGGAGTCAGTTGGTTGTCGGATAGAACTTGTAGAACCTCAGCCGAAAAAAAAAATACATCATCTCTTGTTCTCCGCATTCCACACTCAACAACCTACAAAACGATGGTATTTTAAATTATTCCAAGTACTTACTACTAATAAAAAGTCCAACTATCATCTGCTGTTCAGTAGTAAACAATGAAAACTATAGAATATAATATGACATATGGCCTACCTGTCAGTGAGGTCATTCTGGAATGGTCTAAGGCTAAGGCATTGCCAGTAAAATCGTTCAACTGTCATGTAAAGCAGCTATGAAGATAACCCAAAATTATTGTGAGATAATGGTGGAACTATTATTCTCGTGAAAATAATTTGAATTTTATTGCAATCTGAAAAATACAAAGACAAAATGGTGTAGGTAGTAACTTACTAGTGTAGGAGAAAGGATTTCCATCTGACCATTTGAAATCTCCTTCATTAGTTTTATCTGAGCCTCCGATCCAATAGGCATTCCCATCATCGTAGCCAGGGCTGTAACAAAAGAAATATGTGAAAAAAAAACAATACAGGACTAACTTTCGGGATAAAATATTTCCATGATATCAAAAATGCTGGAATCGACTTTTGCAAATTGTTAGGAAAGTTGTTGATTGCTCGATAATACAAGTTTGGTCGTGTAGTAATTAGCCCGCAGTTAGTTGTAAACAATAAATAATCAATTATTAATTAAAATTTAAAACTAGAGATATTTCCATCAAACTTATTGGGTTGGTTTTTTTGGCTGTAGATTAAGATTCCAGCTACGGAAAAATGAAAAATCCTAATAACGAATGGAAAATTGCGGATTAGAACAATTTTCAAGGAAATTATGGTTTCAGCTAATTGACTGATTTTTTTGGGTTATTTCACAGTTACTTGACTCCTGTCAAGTGCAAAAATTGAAAATTATTTATCAAATTCCTATTACGCGATATAAAATAAATATTATAAGTAAAAAAATAAATATCAATATTAATAATAATTCCATATTACATGGGTGCATCAATAATAGAGTATATCAACAAAGTGTATAATAATCTGGCACAAAAGGTATACCTAGTAAGAAAAAATTTATAAATTAATAGACATTTTAGGAATGGAAGTAATATTAAATTATAGGTATACAGGGTGTTTTCAAGTGACACTTACAACGTTTGCATGTTTCCTCTTGTGAAATTGGACAAAATAGTATGATTATTGAGGGGTCCAGCACATCTATTTTTCGAAAAACAGGGTGTTAAAGTTTTGAAAAAAAGAATATAAGCGATTCGAAGACTGGTGTATTCTGCAAACTGTCAACTTTGACACGTTCATTCCAATTAATTTCACTTTACCGCACTAGTGCGATGAGGTACCTCATTACGAAACTCATATTAGTATCGTAATGTTTGATATTACATATTGGTAGTAGATAAAAAAATGTTACGGTTGACAATTATCACAACTACAAAAATAATTAAAGTAAAATAGATACGTTTTATCAAGAACAGTCGAAAAAATAAGAATAAATAAATGTAATAAAACATTAAACAGTACGTTTCCCTCAGAACAATCAAAAATAGAATTACAAAAATATAGTAATTAAATAGCTAGATTCCTTTTTTTAAACCAGTCATAAATAAAATAGGAATAAATTACTCAGATTAGAAAGAATAGTGAATGACCTCATCATCACTCTCATTTCACCCCAAAAAAATAATTTACGGTTATATAGCTGTCTCCACTTTTTTTCTTCTACGCTTAAAACTTGTACACATTTATGCCAATTTTCTGGAGTTATTTTTTCAACTGTTTCTAGAAAAATCACCTCCACATCCTATAATTTAAATGTTGGCAAAACGCCTACGCCAAGGGTACGCTCGAAAAAATAGGTTACCATCGTTTTATAACTCTCTTTTTTTATGAATACACTATAGGTTAAAACGTTGTGAAATGAGCACCGTAGACGGTGAACTCGGTGGACGCCTAAAAAAGGCTGTTACCGACGAAAACATCAAAAAAATTAGGAAAATAATTTTGAGTTACCGTCAAGTGAAATTGAGAAGAGATAGCAGACATAGTAAAAATATCATTTCAATGTGTACATAATGTCGTCATGCGAAGCTCTGTGTAAAGTGGGTGCCGCGTGAGCTCCCAATCGATCACAAACAACAGCGTGTTGATGATTCTGAGCAGTGTTTGGAGCTGTTCAAGCGCAATACCGGAGACTTTTAAACTTCCGTCCCTTTGATCGAGATTCACCCTGTATATTCGTAATAAAGAGCCCAAAAAAATCAAACCACAGTTATAAATATTTCTGAAACATTTATTAAACTCAGATCCACATACTTTAACTTTCAATTTTCTATTTTTACTCAAAAGGGAATTTGCAAAGTATTTGAAATTTTTCTCATCACTAATAAATAAAATTTTCAAACTGTCCAATTGAGGGATGGTGTGAATGAAAAGGTTCTTGCAAAATGCTATATTAAGTGTTTCCAAAGAAGAGCATTTCAAAAGTATATCCTCCACTGTAAA
>CAJUYG010003082.1:0-24288 GCA_910591675.1 Galerucella calmariensis
ACCTAACTTGGCAACATAGCCAACAGCTATAAAAATTACTATTTACAAAGTAAAAGTTGTTTGGTTAGGATAGAATTTTGAAAAATCAACACAATGTTTATTTATTATAAGTGTTAGAATCCCGACTGGACTATTATAAATAGAGATAAGTCAAAAGGTACTGAAAAGGCGAGAAACTACGTACAGTGTGTATTTATTAATAGTAAATAAGTTCTGTCAATATTTAACTACAAACATATTTTTGGTTTTGTTGGAATTACTTACTATCTGTGGTCATAAACAGAAAAGATTTTTTAATGTATGAAGTATAAGGTAAAATATGTATGTGGTTATTACTCCTATGGGTGTGTCAGTTATCAAACAACCCTGATTTAGCACCAAATCAATTTTTCTTGTCCCAAAAAGTCGCAATGCACCAAAAAACTAACTCACATCCAATGAATTTCATTTGAAAAATTTAAGTGAAACACATAACCCTATATTTCAAGAAGTAGCACAAATCCTTCCCACAATCCATACTCAAGGTTAACGATAACACTATAAAAAAAATCAAGAATCAAAATAGAAAAAGAGTCCAGAATTTTAATCACAACAATAATCCAAATAAAAGGCCAGTTCATTCAAAAGGTAACTACTTTATGGAAATCCCATTTGAACACAAGAAATCTCGCCGAAGCAATTAACACCCACGCCATACCGATGCTGAGATACTCATTGGGTATTCAGAAGTGGACAAAAACAGAACTGAAAGATATTCAAAGAATCACCATGATAACCAAACACAAATGCCACTACTCGACATCATAAGTTATCGGGACAGCACTACCAAGGAAAGGAGGTGGACATATAACAAACAAAAATCTCAACTCCAATCATCTGAATTGCATGAGCAAAAGCAGATAAAAACTATTTCCTTTAAATCTTGTAAGCCCTGATAAGAAACTTGAAATCGTTACAGATCCTGACAAACAGGTGGAGTGAGCCCAGAAAGCACTTCATGATCGACATCATCACGACCTCAATCAACCTTATACCGACAAGAAAGCATCAAATAAGTGGCTCTCTGATGGAACATTGTTTCCATAAATAGGATTTATGATGGCAATTCAAGACCAAGTAATTAATACCAAAAATTACAAGAATTTTGTCATTAGAGATCCAAACATCGTTTCGGACAAGTGCAGAAGGTGTCAACAAACAACAGAGACGACATAACATATATTATTACGTTTAGTCCAAGAGCCCCAGCCAAAAAAGCAGCTGGGTTCTGAAAAAAATGTACGGGAGCAGGTATTTTTTTCTTTGAATATGTTCAGGGGTGTCCCCTGTATGTAAATCCAAGTTGGTGTCATGGGGGTGGCTTCACTTCAGCCGCCATCTTGAAAAACACGTTTTATTTAATATCTCGCGAACCACGCATCGTACGACAAAAATTGTATTGATCATTATTGTAGATAATAATATTTGTCATCTTTTTTATTCGAAACTTTTTTTTGTATATATAGGTTTTCAATTATAGCGCTCCAAACTTTTTTCAATATGGTTTTTGCTGGATATTTAGTGAATGGTCAATGATAAATTAAAAATGGTGGTAACTGAATTGTAGAGCATGGAATTTTCTATAAATTTCATTAAAAACGTTTTCCCGTAGCACTTATAGTTTAGGAGCTATTACGCTGTAAATCAGATTACAACGAGATTATAATGCTGCATATTCATCGTGCGCTGGGGTCGTTCCCTCGCCTGTTTGTGACTTAGCGTTAAAAACAAGTTTAGAGTGCTATAATTAAAAACCTATGCGTTATACAAAAAAAAATTTCGGATAAAAAAGATGGCAGATATTATTATCTACAATAATGAACCACACAATTTTTGTCGTACGATGCGCGGTTCGCGAGATATTTGATAAAACGTGTTTTTCAAGATGGCGGCTGAAGTGAAGCCCCCTCCATGACGCCAACTTGAATTTACATACAGGGTACACCCCTGAACATATTCAAAGAAAAAAATACCTGTTCCCCTATATTTTTTACAAAAAATACCAGGCTCTTGGCCTAGTTGGGATGTTCAGCCTTAGCTAACATTTATTGTCTACGCAGGCACAATTAACTTTGCAGCATCATCCATCAAAAGTTGGCCAACAAATTTAGATTAGTTCACACCTACACGCCTTATTGCAAGTACCATTTGCATTCGGTCCTGGATAATGTTGATTTTTGACTTTACTACGATAGCTCAATTATCACCTATAGACGGGTGACGAATAACCAGCCAGATAATGTAGTTGTGGATGAAAAAGCTAACTCGGTTATCCTAGTGGATGTTGCTGAGCCATATAACAACAATATTTCAGACAAATACAACGAGAAAATTGCATATAAATCACAATAAATATAAATAGGCGATAAAATAAAAAAAATTAATGAAATTTATGAAAATAATGATGATAGAGAACAAGAACAATGGATCAAAACAATAACAGTGAATGCGTTTTTTTTTCAACTCGAGTAAGCATATTATTATTGATAATGAAGTTGAAATATTTCCAATCCAATCCAATTTTTCAAATGTTCCGTGAACGCATAATAAGATGGTACATACATTTCTCATTTCTTCAAGTACTCAAATAGGCATTCATTAGTTGTTATGCCATTTCTATCTCTTTTTCATCAATAATTGATATATTTATTACGTGCATGAGATAACCGTACGATCGTACCATTTGATTAATTGTATTTCTTCATATTAACTCAAAATGCTGTATGAATCATTGGAAGTAATGCTGTCTTATGTGTATTACAAACCAGTCAAAATACAGATACCAAATATACCAAAAAAATAGAAAAATATACAAAAAACTTCGACATGTATGTATGTATGAATTTTGGGGTGACATTCACTGACACCTAAAAGATCTATTGTGCCCACTTGCTTCTACTTAGTTTCTGAGGAGAGTCTCTTATAGTCGCTTATATGTAGTCCTTCGCAACTCTAGAACCTTCTTGAATTTACCACCTCTGCGTATACGGAGCTTCCAGAATAGTCGGGAATAAACGATTGCATTACTCTGTTATGGAATCCTCTAGAAAGGTCGCATTCGCCAAACTTTGTAGTTCACGACAGGACCGGCTTTTACATCACTGAGTTCGTAACACTATTTTTAGTGTTCATATGATTGGTTTTCCGGCAAGGTAGGTGAGAAATAAATTTTCATCTTCCTTGCAAGATGACAATCGTCGGTCCGCCACATTAATTTTTTGATATCCACTCTCCATTATTAAAATGTTTGACAATATAATCCATATTTCACAATTCAAAATTCCCATATTTTGCCAAACACTTCTAGTGTTGCGTTTATTTTTTTGGAGCACTGTATACTATACAACGTTTAAATTGAATAGTACTATTTGGTCGTGATGTATTTTCCATTTAAATTTTATCAATACAACAATTTTTATAATAATGGTCTTTATATAACAATAAAAAGTCCAAAGTATCTTAACGAAAGCAAAACAAAACAGACTTTATCACGATCCGAGAGCTTTTACTTTACAAGTAAATTATATTTTTTATGCTACCCTGCCGAGTACCTGTTCCATTGTTCTAGTAACTGATCTTATCTTGCCTGTATCTGTTCATGTATCTCTTGTAGCTTAAGTGAACTACAATTTCAGCGAATATCCTGATTGTTTCTTAAGGGTATCAACCAATCACATTTATCTTTGGCACGTATCTGATGAAACAGTAACGAACAATATATTTATACCGAAAAAAGTTTTTCTTTACAAAAATATTATTTGATTATACAATGGAATGTAAACGAGGAGGTTTTATGAAGTTTAATTCAGTCAATAGAATGCTGGAATTTGAAGACTGCAAAGAATGTAAACTAAAAGGAAGTTTGACTAAAATTTCAATTATTAAAAATGTGCTATAAATCAGAATAAGTATAATATACATTGCATGAAAGCGACTTGCACTGAAAAACATGTTTTTTTTATCACAAACAACCACTATAACGAATTTGAAATGCCAGAAAATTCAAGTTATTCAATGCTTTTGGTAGTGACGTAGAACAGTATAATTCGTACTGCGCTTGCGTTTATGTGACAAGAAATGATTGTGTATTGGGAAAAGTAGAGTTCGATAGATGGCGCTCTGAAATGTCAATGTCATTTTGGCGACGAGTAAAACAAATCAGCAGCCGTATAAGCCCTTTGATATTTAAGTGGTTTTATTTTGCTGCTTTAGTTATTTCCAGTGTGTGTTTTGTGAAACTTTTGCTTTTTCGTTGATTGTGCATTAGTACTTTGTGTTGTTAAACTAAATTTTGACTCCTAATATTCTTATTACAGTTTTATGAAAACCTGGAGTCTAAATTTTTGACATTTCTTCACATATTGGCTAATATCTCGGGAACCTTAAGGTTTGCAAGGATCTTGTCTACGCCATTCGATGCAGAATTGAATTTTCTATAAAAAGAGGAATTTTCCACATCCACACCGAAACTTATACCAATTCGCGGAGACTCAAAATTTTCAAAATTCCTCGCCAAAGTTGTTATTGTACAGTTGTCAGAACCAAACATGAGCCCCGGAAAACATGCGAACTAAAATAAGGTCATCGCAAGCAGCCAATCAAGAGACAATGTTAACGATTGTCCATTAGTAATTGTTAAATATAATCGAAATAATATGACCGAGTGATTTCATCGACATACATAATTTTATTCATTCTATATCAGTGTTGTCAATGCGAGGATGATTATCCGATTTTTAGACAATTTCACTAATTTGGATCCCATACTTTTTCGAATATTTTGTGGAGGGGATATATAAAATGGCTATTGTTTTTGGGGATTTTCCATATTGACTGGGGTCGAAGACTTTATTTAGATAACCAATGTGTCCTTTTGGTAATTTTGACAAATTCTGATAATTTTAATAGTAAGTTCGGGTAATTTTCATTTTTGCATCGGCAACACTGGACTATAACCAGTTCATATTTTGTTGCTTTCCATAGAAACTTGACCCTTCTTTTTCATGACATTTACACTGTCATGTAATTGGAAAATATTAACATTAAGGGCAAACGGTAGTTTTAGTTTTGGTCCAATATAAATTTTTATATTAATATTTAGAGTTACATTTTTAGCAAGTTTGACTTTGTTTACATATCTCTTAACAGTTGACATTTATGGTATCGATATTTGGTAATCAATTCAAAATATCGAATTGTTTCTACAAAAATACAACTACAGCGACATGAACACGCTAAACAGGGCTCACGTTTGTTTCTGCCAACTGTAGCAGTCAGTATCGCAAAATCCTTGCACATCAAAATCACACCAAAATCATCCAATCATATATTGAGATAATTGAGGCGTTCCTACTTAAAACTCACACTGTATGTGTATGAGCTTCATACACTGCTTGGCAACAAAAACGTTTCGAACTTCGAACAATCAAGGAGACGCATCGATCTTACCGATTTCAGTGAACACATTAGTTTAATCATCACATTTGCTGGTTGAGTTACTTGATCAACCATCGTTATTAATATTGCACGAGATCAACCAGTCTTTCATGTTGCCGAGCTTACGAACATCTGCACCAAATTGAATCTGATGGATTTGTGTTGTAGCAACTGAAATTTATTTGCACGCTCGTTTTAAAATAAAATTTATTCGCTAAGAAATTGTTTTATGTAGGCCAGCGGTAAAATGCGGATGATTTCTTGCCAATTTACGGCAAATATTTAGTAATTTAAAAGTACGTCTATAAAATTGGCCTGAGGTCTGCATAATCTAAGAATTAAGTGCTTTTAATGTGTTTATTAATTTAGTTTAATTATTGCTTGAAAAACATCAAAGAATATGTGTGCATTTAACCACATAAACATACAGGTTGTTTTAACAACTAAAGTTAATGGTTGAAGGATAGAAAAAACTTTCAATAGAAATGGGCACTGTTCATGTAAATGTGATAAATTTAGTGAGGAAGGCAGAATGCAGACGGCAACTTCAAAACTGCAACCGAGTGTGATCAAGGCAAAGCAAAATGCAACGACAGACTGGCAGTTATAAGGGAGTGCCAGGATAAGATGTCGAGGAAATTCTTAAATATTTTTTTTGAGGTGGGAAGAAGATGATGACTTTTTGCTTCTTCATAACAGGAGAATACAATTCATTCATTAACAAATAGTAAAGATGAAGGTAGTTACCCATTACTGATGAAAAAATTATTGTCAAGTGAAGTAGTGCTGTTTAAATGAAACACAAATTATTCGAATTGTTCTTTTCAGCGACTGGAAAACTCATTTTTCTATCGTATCTTTTGGTGTTAAGCTTCAGTCGGTTTTATACAAATAGCCTTTGAATACATTGTTCTCTTTTTTTTCAATATAACTGTACATTAAGATCCTATTTTTGCGAATATAATTTTCTCGGTCTCATCAAGAGATTTTGTTGGAAAAACCCCCGGAAATACCAAAAAAACTAGTCGGGGATAGAAAACCAGCCAAGATACAATATATCTGACTATTTATACCCTTCCATCTTTATAAAAAAGTTATTAGTTGAAAAAGTAGTGATGGATAATCGAAGAACAATATTTTCACGTGATTTTCAATGAAGATTTGAGATTACGACTGTGCTAGGTACTTTTTTGTAGAAAATAAAATTTCCTACAGGTTTTCCATCTACATTTTCTCTGCAGCTCTTGTCATATACGAGATAAATACGAAAAAACGCGCGAATTTCATGGAACAATTAGATTTAGTGGCCCGTACTACCGGTGTGAGTTACGACTTAGCCGAAATGGGCACTTTTGTAGAACGCTCACATTTGAGAAATATTAGTCTGTGGTGAAAGCGACGCCGCAGAATTATGAAAGTTTACAAAAAATCAAAGTTTTCGTGTATTTTCAATGGGAAATCTTTACTCGCCTTTGTATGGCAATTAATATTAATATCAAGGGCTCAATCTTTCAGGGAATTTTTTTTGGGTATTCCTAACAAAATTTCACGATAGGAACGAAAAAAAATCGTCTAAGAAAAGCACCCTAATGTACATGTTGTTTTACATTTTATTGTACAGTAATTCATAGTCCAAGAAAAAATATTTTCGAGTAGAGGTTTTAAATATTTATATAATTGACAATGTGTCTATAAGCGAAGCATACATGTGACTATGTTCCAATACATCAGAAGGGGTTGGGAAAAATAGATTAGGTGTACTTTGAAATAACGCAAAATCCATTGAAGGTACGGAAAAAATTTCAAGCAAAAATTGTAGAGCTTTAAATTTTACACCGAAATGTACTTTATAACTTTTTCCCTAAATGACATTGGAGTGACTGAAAGTTGAGCTGTGTTTTTTTCATTCCCCAAATGAAATTGGAGTTGCTAAGAGTTGAGAGGGGGTTTCTCAATTTCCCAAATAACATTCGGGTGCCTAAGAGTTAAGGGGTGGTTTTTAAAGAAATTATAGAAGTTTAGATATTTGTAGTCACATATATGTTTTGTTTGTAAACACTTCAGAGATGATAATATGAATATTCGAAACCTCTACTCAAAATTATAATTTAATGGACCTTTTCTTGGCCTATTAAACAAGTCTAGTTGAAGGTACCTAATATCGACAGCTGATTAATTGCTCACAAAAATGTGCACTTTGAACTCACGTTTCACTCAGAATGTGCCGACTGACTCAGATTTTGTTTAATGCTTGTAGTTGAATTAGGAGTTGAGTTAATCACAGTCTATACTCTTCCAAGTTTCTAAGATTTCCCATCCTTCGCCGACCAACCAGAGCGCATTGACCCTGTATAGCTTTTTTCTGATGTGAAGTGTCCCGAAAATGCTTTGAAACATACCACGTAAAACTTGAAACAACTTTTTCTCGACTTTTCCGTTTTCGATGAACAAAACTACTAATACAAATACCTAAGAATGAGTTTGGTTTATAATTTTTTGCTTGTCAGCCTTTTTGCTTGGTCATTATGCATCTACAGCTTCTTTTACTAGTGTTGACTGTTGATTTTTAACACGCTTCACTTGTATGCAGGTTTCTTTGTTTGTAGCAGACTCCTTTGGACTCGATTTTAACCCACTTTTAACGGAAATATTCAATTCAAACTTTGTACACTTGATAAGGACCGATGACAAAATAATATAGTAGTAAAATATAGGGTGTTTCAGTTATTTCGCAAACTTTAAACGCGGTTTTCATCAACGCTCAGATTATTTCGAAATTTTGGATACTAGTCCAGGACCGATGAATATACAATGATGAAGTAAAATAAAATTTGTTCCAATAACTGGTGAAAAACTGTAAAGGATCTCTTAACATGCTGGTAAGAGACAACAAAGTTTCTCTAATATGATTGCCGGCACATGATGGGGCTGCTAAAGAAGTAGCACTCGTCCAGGCTGTTGAGACTGAGTAAGAGAAATTTGAAGACTGTTACCAACCTGGTGATTGGACACTGTACCCTGAGGAAGCATCTACATAGGATGCGGCAAAGTTAGTGAACCTATGTGCAGAAAATTTGAACTCTGTGATAAAACACCTACCCACATGCTCAGCTCCTGTGAGAACTTACAAGGACTTAGACGAAAGCACTTTGGAGAGGAAATAGTACAACCCTCACAACTACTTACGATCCCTCCAGTTGAACTGGTGGCCTATATAGAAGATACGAAGCTACTGGATGGAAGTAGGTAGATAACATGGGTACAGGTACAAAGATTCAGTTCAAGTGCCTGGGCTATTAAGCACAACCCAAACGTATGAATAAATGAATGAAGGTGTTCCCATTGAAAAAAAAAACATAACTTTGATATAGCAAACACACCTTACAGATGAGCTGAAAAGTGAAAAATAATTCCTAATATTAGAAAATTGATGTCATTATGGAAATTACATGGGGAGCTCGATATCAATTGTTATTATTTTTTACTAGTTTCATTCGGAAATGCATAGTTAGTGTATGTGTATAAATCGAGGGGTAAACCGCAAGTGAAAGTAGGTGTACACCGCAGTGGAAGTATGTGGAAGTATGTGGAGGTATATGAAAGTATGTGGATGTTTAGTGGAAGTATTTGGAAGTGTAATGTGGTTGTTACGGGGTGGTATTCGACGTGGATCGGCCTCTCAACTGATGGTGTTGCTGGTCACTCGGAGGGTCATCTCACAGGAATAAAACAACTACCTGTAGCACTGGGATACGTTCTATTTATTACTTAAACTTACTACTATACATTATACTACTTATTACTTATGAATTGTGATATTCATATTCTAACATTCATGTTAACATTGACGCTAATATTGATAGTGGTTCTTAAACCACTATCGTTTGCATATTTATACGACAAGTCAAGTTCATCATAAGTAAATAAAAATAATAATACTTATGATTTATTGAAATTAGCTTCAAGGGAATTTATGTCTTTTATTTAAATATTATTGTTAACTTATTATATTGACCAAAAGGCATCACAGAAGTTTGGTGGAAGTATGTGGAAGTTTTATACAGAAATTAGACAAGGTACGGTGAAAATAACGAATTTAGAATTATTGGATAGGTCGTTATAAAGGGTGTTAATGAATAGGTGTTACAAACTGAAAGAGCGTATGGAAAATGCAAAAATTGGCGTGAAATTTCCTGTCGACATGGGTCATTGGAGCTTTAGTTTCCGTGATACAGGGTGTTAAATTTACCCATACAACAGGTAAAATACTCGGTAAAATATCATAAAAATCAATTGAGTTTTTTAAGAAATTATAAATTTTTGTGCTCGTTATGGAAGCGTGTTGCATTACAAAAAGGTTGCATGAGTTCTTACATCGTCGACTAACTTGAAAACAGTATGTGGAAGTTATGTGGAAGTTTTCTCAAATAAGGAAGTAGGTGTACATAATTTTTGCCGGCAGTTTACCCCTCGGTATAAATGTAGTACAAAGCACCCCACGCTTTTACCAAAATGATATTAACTTTCTACTGGACATTATTTTTTACTTCATTATCGCATTTTTAAGTTTTAAGCACTAATTCATTTTCACAATCTCACCTGTCATATTGTGGCGTTCTGTATAGTGTAGTATATTTTTAAGAAAGTTGCACATCTCCGGACGAAACTAGTATTTTATTATTTCCGAGATAAAGGAGAGCCGTTTCGTGTTTTTCATCTTCTAACACCGATTCTCTCTTAAGAAGCAATATATTTGGCGTGTTGGTATTCCACGAACATAGTCTAACGCGTTGCCTCTAACTGGCCGACGATAAATACGACTATTAAGAGAAATTCTCGAGATATAACTGTATTAGAAGATTCTTGTAATGTGTAATGTGTGTTTGTGCGTATGTTTGAATTTCATTCACTTTTTTTCCACTGATAGTAGAGAAGTGAACAGCGAAAAAATGTTTGACTGTCGATTGAATACGCGATAACCAAATGTGTTTAAGTTTGAAAAAAATTACAGTATTCAAGTTTTTGGTTGGGTTAAAAGAAATTATTCACTAACACATTGATGTTGCGGTTTTTATATAGATTCTGTGACATCTGGTATTGAAAATTGGCCAGTGTTATTGCAGCCTGTGTGATTTCGCACGAAGAAGTGAATAATATAGGCATTTATTGGTACTTTACATGAGATAGGATATTATAGTGCTTATTAATCAATTGAATATTTGAATTCTATACTGTGCAAATGTATGCGTACTATCAGTTTTTGAAGATTTTTGAACTTAAAATTCAAATTCTCTTCTTTTTTTCTCCCTTTTCGACAGATTGATTTTTTTATTCACTCATATACAGTTTCCTGTAAAAATTGTCATATTTTAGTTAAGCGTGTTATCAATAGACATCAAAGATAATATTTTAATACTATAGTGTCTGCCGGAGCACAAAGACCAAGAAGTAGCTGTTACTTCTTAGTGAAAGGCTCGGTAAAAGGTCTATGAACTTTGAAAAGTAATTTTCAAAAATTTTTGGCGCTATAATAGTATAAAACTATTAGGGTTATGGCACTACTTATGGCCACTTTAAGACAATAATCATTTTATAGGGTCGATTTTTCAATAATTTTCTACCAGAAAAAAAAAAATTTGATAGGTTGAAGTATGTAGTTTTCAACAATATATACATCTGTTATATTAAAAACATTTCGATACATTTTTTTTAATTTTTTTCTCAAGAGCAACAAATTCTTCACTTTTGGCCATCAGTACGACATTAGTTCTTTACTTATGGCCACTAATTTTCAAGATAAATGCATATTTGTTTATTAAATTGGATGGTGTAATGTTATAGGTACTTACTTACAAAAGAAATAAAAAAGGTAGGGTAAAAAATTAAAAGGTTCAATGTAATTTAACTATTGAAATTTGTTACTTTTCATAGACATTAACACTCCCTGAAAATTTTATAACAAATTTTCTACTTTGTTCTACGAGGTCATGCTTGGTTTACAGTCCTAAAATATCAGGAACTGTGGAAATGTCATTTTCAATGTACTTCAAACACTGTATTCTATTTCATTTGCAATTTTATATTTTACTTTTGGCCACCAAATGGCCATAACTCAAGAATCCTTAATTTTTTATTTCTGCTAATGGCCACTTTGATATTTATTTTAGGGAATTAAAAAAATTATTTGCATAAAAATATCTTCGGTTTTGATATCTACTTTACCTCTGGAACTTCAAATATTTAGAGAAAAAACCTTGGTGAAATTTAAATTTCTCAGGATATTTACTGATAAGTTCTTAGCAATAACAATAGGCAAATACCTGTAAGTATTACACACTTTAACTGTTTATTTCACTGCTCACACCAACCTTTGTTTTTTAACTGTTAACTTACCCAAATATCTTGGAACATGCATATTCACCTCCCCTAACCAATAATTTTGCTTACATTGTTGAAAAACGCTTAATATTATTTCTTAAAGAAACAAGTGGCCATAAGTAGGGTAGTGGCCATAAGCAGTGCCACGACCCTACCTTTGAGGTCTAGATTTCTTTTTCTTATCCCCTTTCAAAAATTGAGAACTTCCTGAGTTGCCATTTGATTTTTATAATATATGAAATGAAAATTTCAATTTATATTCAACAAAGTATATGATTATAGTTACAGTCGCAGGACGGAAGGGCGTGTAGAGCAATTGTCGAAACTGCGAAAACCTTTAATAAATTGTAGATATGCAGCAAGAAAACGTGGGCTGCCCCTCCCCCAAGATACAGGGTGAAAAGAGCTCAAATTGAGCGGCGACAACTCCAACTGGAGTGTATCGCCTTGTATATACAGAGTTAGTATAAAAAATGGAAACCCCTAAGTATCTCCTCAATGGTTTAATATTTTCAAATGAAATTGCTCATCCCCTCCTGAGAGGATCCAAGGAATTCAAACATGCTATCAAATTTAATATACCATTTCCGGTTAAACCGGAAATGCATATCAACTTTGTTATTTTAAATAGAACACCCTGTATATTTTCACATTTTTGAATTCCTTGTGAAATTCTGCATATAGTGAAACTTTCTATTCAAATTTTTAATAAAAAATTAAGGCTTTCATCAATAATTTATCGTCTCCATATTCTCGCATCCATCAGTCCCATTTGTAACGGCTCTTGAAATGGTATGAGCAATTTCATTTAAAAATATTAAACTGTTAAGGAGATACTTAGGAGGTTACATACTTTATACTAACTCTGTGTATAAATGATCAGAATATAATTTTAATTTTTTTATAACATTACAAATTATATTTTAAACGAAATAAAATCTAAATAATTCATAATTGGGCTTTTTGAAAAGTTTTCTATTGAATTTTGTTGGTCCAGGCGGAAATTTTATGATAATTCTGACCTCCATATACTTTTAGACATTTAATAAAAAAAACTAAAGTCTTTTATGTGAAAGTTCAGTTCGGGAATGATGTTTTAATAAAAGTGGATTCACGAAAATCGAAAGGGCTTCACTATGGCGAAGACGCAGGTATGAATAGTTAATTTAATTACGAATTTTCGAGGAAGTCGGCCATTCAAATCGTATAACTACGGAGAAAATAACTAAGAAACTGAAAACTCCGCGCTACGTAAATCATAAAACTGGGGTAATAATTTTGAAAGTTGTTAGTAAAATATTAGAATCGCTGAATATTCATTGGGATGTTTCCCTTCAGTTTGTGTTTTTCTTTGCCACTTAATTCATTAAATTCTTGAAGGAACAAAATTTTAATAAATCCAAATAACATCGCAATCAGTATATTAGCTTCCGACTCCCCCGTGTAACTTCTATTGGTTTTTTTCATCAATTTTTGCATAAAAAAAAGGTCACAGAAAATATATATGAATTAATTGAGTTGATGTTTGGCCGATTCGAACACATCAAGCGAACTAAAAAATATATATTATCGACTAACCAGTCACAATTTGTGTTATTCACGGGTTTTTGAACTTTCCGCATCGATATCGAGTTAATGACTTATAAAATGATATGCGCATGTATTCAATAAAAACATAAATTTTACAAAACAAATCGAATGTAATCATTTACTAGAAAATGCAATTTAAAGTAAGTAACATTTTAAAAACAACAAAATAATTTCAAAACCTTGAACAAATTCATAAAAAAGGTGAGGATTTTGCAATGAATTTTAAATGGATTATAGTTTTATAACAATACTGAGAAACGGGCTTGTAGTACGAAACTTGGTTTGCACATATAGTCATGTGTAACACAGTGTTGTATGACACTTTTCTAGTGGCACCTTTTTGTATGTCATGGGTGTTCAAACCAGACAGCTTCCAATGATGACAGTGGCACACTAACAAGTCAACTAGGTCTGCACCTAAGTATTTCTCCCGATCCGACGTCGACTGATTACTCAATAATTTTTATGATCTCGGTCAGGACATTGGACAAATTGGTAATAAATTCAATATTCGAACCAGCTTTAAATCTAACAATACTTTGAGATCTATCTTAACAAAAACGAAACCAAAAAATGAAGAACAATCTTCAAAAAATTGCATATATCAGATATCTTGTGAATGCGACAAATTCTATTTAGGTGAAATATCTAGACCATTAAAAGTCCGAATAAGTGAACATGAAAAATATATTAAAGATAGGGAGTTCTTTAAGTCAGGTATTTGTAAACATGCTTGGGTAGTGGGGCATAAAATTCAATGGGATTCGACAAAAATAATATTGAAAGAGTCCAATAATAAAAGACGAAAAATCAAAGAAAGTGCTATGATACAACAAATGCAGATAAATGTGTAGCTAGTATTTCAGCCGAATGTAGTCAAATTTGGTTACCAATGTTAGAAGGAGAAATTTCCAATAATCAATTACCTGCGTTATCAGGATAGCATCATAAGTTTTTATCCAGGTTTTCTTATGATTTATCATTGGAATAGCCTACACATTTCAATACACAATATCACCAAACTGAGTTATTCATGTTTTGAAAACAAAAATATTTATACAGAAAAAAGTAACAACAAACGCGTTTTATTAACAACATTTCCAAAATAAGCGGAAAAAAGCGCTATCCCAATAAAAACCGTTCCTGGAACGTGCACTTCACTGGATTCCATTTCCAGTAGACTCTCATATCGTTAGAAAGTCATAAAATAAAATATTTTATTTCACATTTTACCAGAGGTGTAATCTACTATGAATGGGCCTTAATAAAATTTGACAACAAAGTTTTGTAGTCTTAAACTTTAAAATATTATTGATTGTCTAGTTGTCATATTTTTTTCGTTGTGTCGGATAGGGACCAAAAATTATTTTATTACTATTAATCTTGACAACGGTAGCTGGAACGCTACCGAAACGTCGAAAGAAAAAACATTATTGTGGTTTGATTCCCAAAAAATAAGAGAAAAAAAAATGGACAAAACTTATTAAATTATTGTATTGTCATCGTTTTTCAATAACCTAACCTGACCTTTCAATTCAATCTGACTGAAATACTAAAGCAGCTGATAAATTTTCTGCGAATAAATTAGAAAATAATATAATTAGAAAATATGACTAGTAATCACTGGGGGTGAGAAGCCGGAACAAATTTTGTACGCCTATTTCCACATTTTAAGAAACTTCCACATACTTCCATACGAAATATCCACATAATTCCACACACTGTTTTCAAGTTATTTGACAATGTAAGAACCCATGCAACATTTTTGTAATGCAACACGTTTCTATAACGAGCACTTCATCTGAATTCTGTAATAAACTTCTACATACTCCCACCAAATTTCCACATGCTTCCTCCAGACTTCCACATACTTTCATCAAACTTCCACATAACTTCGACATACTTCCACTTGCGGTTCACCCCTCGATTTTCCGCGAATATATCGAAAAAATATTTTTTTCTACCACTACTATGGAAAGTGACGTATTTCTCATAGCCGAGCTTATAGCTTACTTAATTTCAAAACCAAATATTGCTCATACTGTGAGAAATATCATTTCTCACGGCACTTTGCCCTCGCCACATACATTTATATGGAGAATCAAATAAAATTGACAAAAACGTAGTATGCTACTGTCATCTTTGCATACCTACTTAGTTGTCACAAAACTGTCAGATTATAATAAAAGTTTTTAAATTGTAAAAGGTAGTTTCAATCGTGCTTTGATAAAAATCCCAATTTCTATTGAAAATATTAGTTTAACAAGACATATAAATACTTATTTATAATATAAATGGTATGGATACTGACAGATACTCCGCCAGAGATAGTGGAAAAAGCTGCAAAAGTATCTTTAGATTTGTGGCCGGAAATTTCAAGAAAAAAGTATTAACACGAAAAATTTATAGAGTGGAGAATACAAAAGAAAAACCTCGAAAAAAACTTTTTCGGAAAGTGTACTTTTGGTATATCTTGAAAAGTTGTCAAAAAAATTAAAGGCGTCTACACTTTGGTCACAGTTTGTGCAGTTGTAGAAAAAGTATAGTGTGCAACATGCGGGGAAAGTACTTTTCTCACTCGTGTGTTTGCTTCCACACACAGAAAAGTTGAACTTTTGCCATTTGTTGCACAATATACCTACTATTTTCTACTAAATTTTCTACTTTTCCGCACTAGTGCGGAAAAGTAAATATGTCAAGTTTTGGGGGAGTATACTGACATTTGAATATTCAAAATATATATTGGTATTATTGTAGCTTACCAAATGACTGAAACATTATTAATTTATTATAATTCTGCTATAATTTTTAATAAAAAGAAAACTTATTTTTCAATCATTTTTTGATGGCTCTGGTATAAGCCTCATCAAAAGAATGTCAAATAATAATAATTAATTAGTTGATATGTATTTAATAAAAAATGTTTCTTTATGTTAACTTTTGGGTTTTTTTCCGCATACTAATAGAAAAAATAGTATACCTAACACGTGCGTGAAGTGATTTTTTCGCACGCGATTGCTGGCTGTAGTTAGGTAAACTACTATTTTCTAGATTATGACTAGTAATTATTATCATCTCAGTATCCCAATATTTTAAATGGAACAAAACATTATGGAGTTGATTATAGTGTTTTGGATAATTGCACAAATTTTAACAGACAAGGTAAGATGACTAAGATGTTAAAATTTCAAAAGAAACAATCCCAGATGAATCGCAATGAAATCATGTCCTTTCTAAACCTCGTTCTAAACAAACCGAAATAATCAATACCTAATCAAAAAGGATCAGTTGTAATGGTAGAATAATTGTGCATGATGTCAGAATATTCAATAAAAAAGATGAAATAGTGGAGTTTTTTTGGGAAATTGCTAGTACACTAAACTGTGAAACCTTGTAAAAATGGCATATCTGTAAGGATGTTGAGACCATAAACTTATTTTGTTATATACTTTATTTATAGTTTCCTGCAAAGGAAATGTCATTTCACTAAAGCGTGTTATCAATAGATGTCAAAGGTAATAGGTAGTTTAATACTATTAAAACGCTCCACAGAGTCTTTGAAAATCAAGGAACAAAGACCGTTCACTTAAAAGCAACAACTACTTCCCTGGCTAATTGCCTCGAAGGACATTGAATTACACTTCAAAGTTAAACGGGGCTGATACCTATATCTGCAAGATAGAACCAACGAATCTTGTTTGGGACAATATCACTTGTAGACTAGTTTCAAGGTATTTACACCTCATCAGTACAGGTAGATATCGTCCGTACAGAAGCTCTTAGATCATAATTCCGAGCATAGAGAGAGAAATCATCAATATCGCACAAATACATCAATCTCAGTAAAAAAAACGACCTCCATTAACCTAGCAGAACCATTTAGGAAATTTGAATTTTTGATTATGCCATAATTTGTCGCTAATTTATCACCATTATTAAAAATTTGTCGCTCGTCGTTTAAAAAAAAAAAAAACATGGTTCTGCTAGGTTGATATTAAGCTAGCAGAACCACTTTTCACCTAATCAATTTTCGAAAAAACTAATACCACCATAATTTATCGCTCTTTCATTACCGTAATTAAATATTTGTCGCCCTTCGTTTTAAAAAAAAAACCATGGTTCTGTTAGGTTGATATTAAGCTAGCAAAACCACTTTTAATCTACCAATTTTAAGAAAGAACTACCATAATTTGTCGCTAATTTACCGCTCTTTTATGTCGTTACTTAACAACTTTCTCCATTGTAGTTGTTTGTATTTTGCTTTTTAGCCAGTTACCATTTCAATTTAATTAGGTAGGTACATTATAACAAAACAAACACACAAACATATAAAGCTTACCGCCTGTATACAATTACATCATTATTAGTGTATCATTTGCGTTATCATTATGTTATTTGTTCTTTAATTTATAAAAAAACCTCGAAAAAAACTCTACGAAAAACAGAATAGTAAAGCTTTTTTCAGAGATCTAAAATGCTCATAATATCTTATTTTAACACTTCCTCGTGTTTGGCCAACATACACTACGTATAATATAATGTAAATACAAGTCGACTTTCTTGACATATATGTTAAATTATTATTAATATTGTCATTTTCTGCATTTAAAATTTTTGTTCACTAAGTAATTAATGATTTAATTATTCCTTTTTTACCCTTATAGGACTTGAAATGTAAATAACCATAATTGGTTTGCGTTAAGCACTTGGTTATCTAGATCCCTCATTAAAAAAATTGCAACAGTGTCAAAATTTTTTGTAGAAGCCTCCAGAAACACAAATCTTTAAGCCTTATCAAATTTCAGCTGTTAATAAAGCCCAGTATGAGATTACATTCCATCCCTACAACAACTGAAGAAAACGACAGGGTAACTTTGTATCAGTGCTTCAGCGCATGAAGAAGTAGATAGATATCCTTCCCTTAAGTCGTTTTTGTTCCCAATAGTAACTACAATTCTGTTCCAGAAGGTTTTCCTGAAGAATCTGATGACAAAGCATCATATTCAGAAACAATACCTGGTTCTTTTAGAACTAAGTGCAATGAGGCGAACAAAATATAGTCAACACTAGTCAGTAACAATTTAACCTAATCATCAGACGAATGCATCTACCGATGAAGGCCAAAATCAAAGCTGAAACGAAGATCAATAGGATAAAACGAACAATGAACAAAAACGAACTACAGTTGAAGATATAAAACATATCGTTAACCTCCACTACAAGAAGACGTTGTTTCTTTGTTAGCTGTTCCTATATGGAATATTTTTTATTGATCCAACAATTTTTCTATTCTTACCTTTAACAGAAGAACAAGTGGTCAACAAAACCAACAAGATCGAATGTATTAAATCCATAGCTGCCATCTCCGACAATAAAACCACTAAAAACAACACATTTTCAATATTCTACCACTGAATGAAAAAACAACCACTTTCACACTATATGTAAAATCCTATAACACATTCAACACAATTTTTTTTTCAGTGATTGTACACGAAAACACTATTTTTTTCAATTGAAAGTTTTGGTCTTTTTTAAGGGGGTTGTGGATTTGAAATTACGCGGCTGCGATGTTTTCCGTACGCAAACGCAACGACGGCACACACTACTTCCAAGAGTTAATGTACAACTGAGTGAACTTGGGTTTCTGAAGCCATCTGTCCCACTCGCCGTGCAGCGCAGTTGAATATACTCTCTTGTATGGCCGATGGGCCGTAGGATGAAATCTAGTTCAGAAGAAAAATATCAACTGGTTCTGATTTATTTTATATTTATATTTATTTATATTTTTATTTGATGTAAATTTATATACAAGATTAAACAATAAGAACTAAAATTTATTTAGGTACAGTTTATATTTGTTTCCGCGGTCGTCCTGAAAATTGAGTTTTGGCTAGGATTTATTGAACATAAAGTACCACTTAACACAAACGGTACCGAAAGAAGCTATTTTCAGAACGATTCTTCATACTTTCGGGACGATTTTGGATATCTATGTAGCTTTGACAATGCCATGAACTTTGTTATATTATAATGACAGCGCTTGTCATGTAACATTGACGTGTGTCTTTTAACTTTTCAAATGAACAAAATTGAAATCAGTTGTGACAGTGAGACTGAAATGACCACATGAGATTGGTGAATCTTCTACAGCGGTATACATTCGTCAACAATTCATTTAAAAAATCCAGTAATTATGATTATTTTTTTCGTATCATTTTCAACCAATCAAAACGATCAATTTAGTTAAGTTACCTCGTATAATTTCGATAATACCTGATTATACATAGAGTAGCTCTACCAATCGAAAATTTTACAATACTTTAATTTCCGTAGTAACCACATCGACTACAATGTACAACAACACACAAACTAACATTACCGTCAAACTCTGACGTTTATCAAAAATGAGTCGATTTGGGTTATAATTTCCATTGTACCAATTTGTATCTAAATTAAAAAATTGCTTATATTTAGGTACTCAACAAATAATCGTATCAAATACAATACGTATACGTATACTTCAAAATAAATACGGTTATACACCTCAAACTTCCTGCATAATTACAAATCGTGTCAGTTTGACAGAATAATCAACTGTCAAACTGACACTCTTTGTAATTATGCAACAAGTTATCGATGTATAACCTGATTATTTTGAAGTAGGTACTTATAGTATTACTACTAATATTATATATTATAAATGTACAAGTGATGCTTGCATACCTAAAGGGAAAATCTAGAGCCATCAGGACTCTGGAACAATAGAGTACACGCATATTTCATATTTTGCTAGGATATTAATTTATAATAGTAGAGTTGATATTAAAAATAACTAATATAATATTAAATAAACCAATCTCCATTGGAAATTACTTCCAAAATTAAAAAAAAAAAAAATTTGATTGCAGTTTCCGACCACCACCCGAGGATTTCCGAATGCTACCGATAATACGTGTGATGTCATACCATGTGATTACTTTGTTAATATGGCCGGTATTGCATTAGGTTCTGTGTAGTTTTGTGTTTATATTGTTTTTTAATTAACCATTAATTGCTTCATCGACGTAAAAATATCATTTTTCTACAAACGTGTTAAAAATGACATTTTTAGCACTCCATAGAAGCCTTAAAAATGTCACTTTAAGACACTGAGTGCCTTAAAATGTTTATGGCACTGCTGGTAAAAGTGAATTGTCAAATTTTGAAAGCAAACGTCAAAATATTTAGATTTTATTTATTAACATTAATATTAATAGTACAATTTGTGCAATTTGACAAATTAATTTCCTGCACTGCTGTTTTACCATTTTCCGTGGATAAGGAGGAATGATGCGCAGAAAAAATGAAATTTAAATTCAAATAATTTAAAATTATCTTCTTTGGATGTATTAATAAAGGTTTTTAAAATTTAATTGCATTTTTTGAACGTTTGTAGAAAAAATATTGTATGATATACGTGTTAAAAGTACCTTTTAAGGCACTCATGTGAATTGCAGAATTCGCTTCGCTCATTCTGCAAACCTTCACATGCATGCCTTAAAAATGTACGTTTAACACTTATATCATAAATAACTATTATATGTTTTTTTGAGACCATTACGTGTTTATGTGTGCTTTTTTTTATTTCTAACTGTCAACGTAAAGTGGAAAGTGGACATAAATATTCGATATTTAAAAGAACATATTTTATTTACTAGTTCAGTGTTTAGTGACGATTCTTTCATATTTTGTGAGTAAAGATATGGCTAGCGAAGATTTTGTAAAAGCACAAAGTCGTTTTAAAAGTAAAGTTTATATTTTTTCAAAAAATAGACATGCAAGGTGTTCGGAGACCTTATAAAGCGTCAATTCCTACCAATAGCAAAATTTATGCTTGTACCCTATTAAGAAATAATATAAATACAAGTTATCATGCCTTACTTACTGCATTCCTTAAAAAAACAATGGCTATAAAACAAAAAAATCAAAATATTGAATAAAGAAGCTGGAGATGATATATCCCAATAAAGTTTAATGGTAGCCTACTACTACTACTGAATGTGCAGGCGAGCCTTGACCTAGCCAAACTTAAGTGAAGATTCCGGTACTGAGGCCACTGGCGGGTCCATTGTGCCATTCCTGCTACCTAGACATCCATGAAGCCGAGCCCTTCAATAAAGTCCACAACCTTTTTCAGTGGATGCCTGCTTGAGTCTCCAGGGGCCATGACAGGGAATCCGAAGATTCACCTGCGTAATACAGCCCAGTGTGGACACTCTAAGAGAACATGGAATGACGTTTCGTCAGTCATGCCGCAACCCCTACTTAGGGAACTTTCTTCTACTCCTAGGTTGTAGAGGTGCTTCCTCACACAACAGTGCCCTGTTAGGAGTCCTGCTTTCTTCCTCAACCTACTCCTTGGTAGTTCAATAGCTGCCCCAGCGTGTCCATCAGTCCATCCCTTCAGTAGAAGTTTGGATTGTCTAGGACACTGCAGAGCATTCCAATGGTTGCTGGTTCCTCAGCTACTTCCTCGTCTCCTTGCGTATTGTTTGTTTTGTTAGGCCGAGGGTCGGGCCCGGGCCGCAGAAAGGAGCTGCTACCCCTTCCGCAGCCAGTGAATCCGCCATTTCGTTGCCTTCAAAACCAGAGTGGGCCGGAATCCATTCTAGCCGCACTGCGTTCCGACTTGCAAAATCAGCAAGTCGTTCTCGACATTCGTCGGCAAGTCCTGAGTTGAAGGTATATCCACTCAGGGCTTTAAATGGTAGCCTAGTCAAAGTACACAAAATATCCGTACAACACCGCAAAAAATACAAAATCTTGAAAATTCAGAATTGAGTATTTAAAAGGGTTGTGATTAACATAAGAAAAACTTCACGGGAAAAAAACTTTTTAATATAAAATGTGTTCTTAAATGGGGTATCTACAAATACATTGAAATAAAAATTTCCAAAATTTTTTAATGCATTATCATCGATTTTCCACGTAAACCTCTACTTAAAAGTCGTTTTTTTTTAACAAATTTCTCTAATCAACATTGATAAATTAAAAAGTTAATTCATATTTGAAATCTTTTTTGTATCTGCATTCTTCACAAATATACAAACGATTTTCCACGTGAACCTTCATTTTTTAGACCCCACTTTATTTCCATTATTGTTTTAGTACCAGCCTTTATTTTTAATGTAATTTGTTGAATACTTTTGTTGTTAATATTTTATTATTATTATTGTTGTTGTTATTACGGCGGCTCGTATAAGCCGCTCTCTCACCTGCTTTTTCATCTTTATTTGTGTGTTCTTTTGTTTCGCGATCACATCTAAATATGAAGTTCACAAATTTTAGGTTAATATCAACACTATAAAAAGTTATAGAAGGTTTGCTGAAAGACGTTTAGTGGTAAAGTTTCATTGGATTATATTAATGTCGAAAAAAGATATAATTGAATGATGTCTAGAAAAAAAGCAAGCACAAAAACAGAGCATTTGTTCAAAATCCTAAATATTGCTGGCTTTGCTTTTAAAATAATAATGCTTTATACTCATTTGCAATGCTAAATCCAAAAGGAATTTCCGCTGGGGAAAGTATTAATTAAATAGGAATTATAATTGTTTATTGACTTTTTAGCTCTAGTTTTATTATAAATAAACTGATTTTATTGTTAGAAAATCTACTTTTTCAAAGTATTTCTATTAGAAAGTTGAGGTCTTTCTCTACATTTTACATGAGTTTATTTATTTTTTCAGAATGTTATAAGCCCAAAATTATTAACTCTCAAGTCGAGCGGTAAATAAATTTGGCTCACGGATCTTTCGCACGTAACCACGAATTGACTACCACTGAAATTGATTTTATCTCGTAAATTTTTCAATTTACAGAAAAAATTTGTAGATTAGTGCATCAGCTACAAATTTTGATTGGGAAGTTTTTTTGTATATTTATTATTTAAGCAATTTGAGAGAAAAAACAAAAATTTCCATTCGACGATTTTCCGGAAAATCGCATGCCCAACATCGTAAACTTTTTCTCATGTTAAACACAACCCTTTCAAATACCTAATTTTGAATTTTCAAGTTTTTTGTATTTTTTTTGTGAGGTTTTATGCGTACTTTGACTAGGCTATAGTTCCCACTGGTGCTCATTCATTTTTAAGATACAAATGTCTTCAATCCAAAATATTTTGTGTCATGCAACCTCAATAAACTATAAAATATTATTATATTTTATTATGATTAATAGAAAAATACATCCACAGTTCGAAATATTGTTAATAATATAAAATCCTCCAATCACAAGTATTTTAAATGGATTTAAAGAAGTATCATAACAAATTTCAATTTACCAAAAATAATTTGTCTTCGTAGATCCATCTAAAAATATATCAGCTACCTAAATCCATCCACACCTACAGTCTTAAAACGTTTTTCTAAATATTTACCACCCTTTTCTAGAGACAGGTATATTGGAGAAAGGACAATAAAAACATTAAGACTGTCTTGGACATCTGTAGAATGACTTTTAGATATTTTGAAAGGTGTGGGAATGCCTTTTAAGTTTGTAAATAGTCCATTATGTCAATTAGGATGGCTTTTGTTATTTGGAAAATCGAAAGAGGATTCTTTTAATTCGTAAAATTTATATTTATCTTCATAGATTGCTGGTTTAAAATATGGTGAATATGGTATATTTTGGAAATAACTCTAGATCGTACAGAATAAAAACCGTTTCTGTTATAACTAGACTAGATTAGATTAGATAAGATTAGATTAGAATTGGAGTGGCTCTTTTTCCTATCCCACTGCGACCTTTTCAGATCTATTGTGGTCCTCCCTATATTTAGAGCTCAATATCTAGCTTTAT
>CAJUYG010003083.1:0-24280 GCA_910591675.1 Galerucella calmariensis
AAAAAAAATAATTCGGCTTTCGAAAGCCATTAGAGTTATTCTATTTCAACCGAACGCTTTTCCATAATACAAAGTGAAATGCAATAAAATCCGTAATACAATTTACTGAAGATTTTTCCGGTCATTCAAAATTTCAAGTGTTCTCATTCGAGTTTTTTAAGCATTTCAGTCTTGATTGTAAATCGATAGCAATCGTGAAAAATGTTGGGAATTCGACACCAATGCAATCACACGAGCAATTCGAAAATATATTTATTCTGAACGAAATTGGCTTTCCTTGACTACAGAGAACAATGGGAATTGTAAATGCTCTCCACTGTGAATTCCAAGTGTTAACACTTCATGAAAAATATTTAACTGAAAACCCGAATAAAATGGGGAGTAATATTAGCAGACCTGGACCGATTTGGTGAGATATGAAATGGTGTAACTTCCATGGGTACTATGGATCTTTATACTCTGGGAAGACAGAACAAAAATAGGCAAACTACTGCTGGCCTTAAGTAGAATCTAGAGGTTTGCTTGTTCATGTATCACAGGAACTAGGAGATCCTGTCCTACAGCTCCTAAGGAGATAAAACTCATCTCTTCGCCTAGTCATAAAGACTCAAACAAAGACCGCGGATCAGAATAATCTGATGGGGAAAATCCTAGACAAACAGTGAGATGAAATGACCAAACAATTCCATTTTGTAGAGACTTAAGGCATGAATTGAGCTTTAAAAAGAATGGACAATCAAATCTACGAATAAACATGAGACAGGAGATGGTTAACTGTGGTTCAAAATATATCGTTGATTCACGATATGCTGACGTATATTTTCTAAAAGTTGATTATCGAATAAATTTTCAAATAATTGAGCGTCAGTGACCTGGTGATAATTCAAAGAAGAATCTGTTGTTCTCAGCTGAAAACAACATACATATAATGATACTTTTGAATTCATTTGAAGGAGCTTCCGTTGGGCTCTGTCCATCATTTCATCTTTTCTGTGCGGTGTCGTGTATATCGAATCATTCCTGCATTTAGATTTGCCAGTCATCTAATGGCTGCTACATCCTTTGTGGCAACTGAAACTTTCAGTGAAAAAGGAAGAAAGGACGGAAAATAGAAAAGTAATCAAAGGCTAAGTGAAGCCTAAGGAAATGCCACTAAGAATTCCCAATGAGAATATAATTAGGTACAAAAGTGAGCACAACAAACCTAATAGAGTCGCAAATATTCATCACCCTACTCAATACAACTCTCTTTTTCGCTACTTGTTAACAATACTTCATTAATGTTTCTCTTTGGTTGCGTTCAGCTAAATCTTCAGACTCTATTAGACCCCTTGTAACGATAGAATATCTATCGTCATTTTTTGTATCTACTTCCATCATTTATTTCCAATTAATTTCTTTTCCAACCCTTTTTCTACGCCTTTGCCTACAAAACGAATTCCGCTAAAACCCCTTTTCTATGTTCCGCCGTTCTAAAAAATGTAAAAATAAAAACAAAATTGTTTTCAAATTGCACACGTCCCTACCCTTTGTTCTAAGATTATGGCCTTTTCTGTTGATATTTCTAAGCCGCTTTTCTGTTTGATGTGGGACACGTGTTCATTTTAACCACTCTTAAAGAATTTGACCGTTAATTATTTGCTCCGCCTCCAATTTAGAATTTAGCAAATGAGGGTTGTTTATAACCGGCAATTTTCTTTTTGGTGCTATTTTTTGGGGAGTCTTCTATTAACTGCCCAGCAGAGAAGATGTGTTGAGAAAATTCTCTCACTAGATTAGATTAGATTAGAATTGGAGTTGCTCTTTGTCCTATCCCACTGCGACCTTTGCAGATCTATTGTGGTCCTCCCTATATTTAGAGCTCAATATCTAGCTTTATTCTCTTTATTAGACCTAATAGCCTGGATACCGCTTCCTTTGCGTAGCTCTCTGCCCTCGGTTTTTCTTCTCCGAGTAAGTGAAACCGCACCCTTGCTAGGCCTTCTTTACTTAGGCATTTTGCAATTTTATAGGAAGGTTCTGGCCCTATCATGTCCTCCGCTGCTCCCTGCTTGGCTAATTCATCAGCCTTTTCATTGCCTTTTATTCCTTGGTGGCCTGGTACCCAGGCTAGGGTCACTCTATTATGACTACCTTGTCTTAGGGCCTTCCGACACTCCCACACCAGATTTGATGTTATCTTATATGAGCGTATCGCCTTAAGTGCTGCTTGGCTGTCGGAGTAGATGACGATTCTTTGGTTATCGACCTCCTGTCTCATCAACTCTTCTGCACAGCATTGCACCTCCAGTACCTCTGCCTGAAAGACAGTAGTTTGTTCCCCTAGGCTTAGAGAGATCGTGATCTTCTCTTGTACCCCATATATTCCGGCTCCTACTACGGAGTCGTTTTCATGACCCCCGTAATACTTAAGCAGGCCTGCCTTTGAATACCACTTAGCTGTCTCTGCGCTCCAATCTGCAGTGTCCTGGGCCACCAGACAACTGATGCATAGATTATCATTGGCCTCACAACCTGTGCATATAACCATTTGGTCATGTTGGGATTTAATCCCCAATTCTTTACACACATTTGCCCGCACCTTCCAAGGGCGATTCTGACCTTGTGTGTGGTTTTTTCAATGTGGGAGATCCATGTGTATTCAATTTCTTTCGCAAATGGAATTTCCACTCCGTTAATTTGCGGCTTTTGTAGACTTTGCAATTTTCTCTTTTTTGTAAACGGTACCAGTGTAGCTTTGTGGGGTTCACTGCCAGTTCTTCCTCCCTACACCAACCACTCACTATATCAAGCGCCCTTTGGGTGCGCTCCGATATTGTGTCTGGAAACCGTTCTCTTATGACGATAGCAAGATCGTCCGCATATCCCAGGCACTGAATACCTTCATCTGAAAGCCTTACTAGAAGCGTGTCTACTAGAATCGCCCACAAAAGGGGCGATAAGTCGCCTCCTTGAGGACAACCCCTTTCCACTCCCGCTATGATGGTTGCCTCCCCCAGGGTGGATGTGATCTTCCTATTCCCTAGGTTAGCTGCAAGCCACCCGCAGATGATGGGCTCGACCCCTCTTCTTTCCATACACCTTGTTATAGATATTGGAGAGGCGTTATTGAATGCTCCCTCTATATCCAGAAAAGTAGCCTATCCACTAGCTTTTCCAAAGTCTCAAGCAGAAAGGACGTTAGGCTAATTGGTCTATATGACTAGGGCCTTTGGTCAGCAATTCTACCTGCCTTCGGAAGGTAAATGACCTTCACCTTCCTCCATATTACCGGAGTATGTTTAAAGGCTAAGCTGGCCTTGAAGATCTTACTTATTTGTGGCACTAATACCTCTTCACCCTTCTGCTGTAGGACCGGATAGATTCCATCCTCCCCCGGTGATTTGAAGGGCTGGAATTCGTCTATGGCCCACCTTATTTTATCTGGCAATGGCAGTGGCATGTTGCCAGTCTTCCCTACTGGGTCTACCTGCCTCTTGGGGATTTCTGACTACCTCCTGCCGACTTAGATCTATTGTAGCTCCTGGAAAGTGTGCTTTTGACAGCAGCTCCAAGCTTTCCTGTGCCGTTTCTCCCACTAACTGTGAATGCTCCTTTAAAAAAATGCGATAAAACTTCGTGTCTTGACCACTAATATAGCATAACAATTATGAATATTACTAAAAAGTTTTGTGTTTTAAAAGTATATTGCCGAATGTTCGAATGCTTTCGTGTTAATAACGTGGAGAGATCTTATCGATGATCTGACTTCATGAATGTACTCTTTTTACTTGTTAAGAGGATAATAAAAAATAAGTTATCGTTTGTATACCAGCCTTTTTCCTTGTATGATGGTTCCAAAAAATCCTAATTTAGCCATCCCTGGGATATACCGTTGCCTATTAAGAGTTCTACGTTTTTCTGACGCTCTTGAGTCAAAGCGGAGAGAACACCGGACAACGTGGTATGTTACAAATGGGCCACAAAGTGTGATGTTACACCCTACACCCTACACTATGTATTGCTATTTTGACTTACTTGTCCAGCTGCTGCCGTTAGTCCAGCTGAGAAACCTGCTATAAGTCTGCCAAGTAAAAGAACCGCATGGTTTGCTGATACTGTTATTAATAACCATCCGAAAATCAAAGGCATTGCACCGATTTGTAAGGCTAATTTTCTTCCACATCGCTCCATGAGTACGCCACTGAGGAGAGATCCGAGAGGAGTTGCTGCTGAATGTATACTTGCTGAAACAAAGCAGAACTCATTACTCATATTAGGACAAAATTTAATCACTTTTCAATTAAGTTACAGTTATTATATGTTGGAGTAATGGTGAAATGGGGGATATTCTGGATTTAAGAGTATAATGCTAGGAAATCTATACTAATATTATAAAGATGAAAAATTATTATGTTACTTGGTTTGTGTGTAATGGATTAACTGAAAGAGAGCTTGATTTATTTGTTGAATTTTCTTTTTATTATAGGCGTGCGTCAGGATTTTTATAAGGGATTTATTTATTTGTGAAAATTTCAATATTATGAGCGTAGGATAAAAATAATGGTAAATTCTCTTATTGACGATATCTCCTAGCATTCGCATGAGATTCCTCAACTTGATTTATTAACTTATTGAATTCATTTGGTTTCCCAATTCCATTTATTATCTCATCAATTTCAATATAATCTTTTGTGTGATCTTTTTGATGACCGAACTTTTACCGTTGCATAATTGAGGTGGATTCAAATTACGCAGGAGAATAATAGGTGAACCAATCTTCAATCGAAGATTATGTGTTGGTATTCCAGGTATATCTAGTGAATTAAAAAATTGAATTTGACATAGCGCGCTATCTTTTGAATACCTACTGAATTCAGTCAACCGATGTCGCTATCTGCTAGAATCGTTTCGAGCTAACAGATAAAGACAAATAATTTGCAATAAAATAATATTGAGATCATACATTTGGATGTAAGCTATCCTATCTTTTTATGGCGAAAAGTAGGGTCAACACAGATATGGCTTTAAGGGAGCCAGATGGTGAAAATACCGAAAATGAGGAGGAAAGAGTTCGACTCTTACTAGAAGTAACCCATTTTTCTCATTTTCCTGGAAGTACCCCAAATAGGGGAGATAATCCTCTCGAAGTTCACAATAGGCCTTCAAGAGAAAGTATTACAATGGCCAAACACATTTGTAGTAACGATAGGTTGAAATGGGCCACGAACACCTTTTCACCTTTCAAGGCACCAGGAGCAGATGGAATTTTTCCAGCATTGCTCCAGAAAGGACAAGACGAAATTCTACCGCATCTAATTAGAATTAGTCGACGCAGCTTAGAACTGGATTATATACCTGAAGCATGGAGAAGGGCAATAGTAACCTTCATTCCAAAAACTGGAAAAAGGGACACAACAAACCCCAAATCCTTTAGACCTATTAGTCTAACATCGTTTGTACTCAAAACGATGGAAAAGGCTATTGATAACCATATTAGAACGGAAATCCTAGAGAGACTACCTCTCCACCCATGTCAGCATGCTTACCGGGCAGGCAGATCTACGGAGACTGCACTGGTACAACTGACGGAGGATATTCGAGGTGCTCTAGACAACCAAGAAACTGTAGTATGTGCATTTTTGGACATAGAAGGAGCTTTTGACAATACTCCACATGAGGCAGTCAGAAGAGCGTTGAACAGAAGAGGTGTAGACAGCACAACATCCAAATGGATGTTGTGCTCACCACAAGAATAGCAGAGACGAGGACGAGCAAAGACATTGTCTCCATCTGCACTACCAGAGGATGCCCACAGGGAGGAGTAGCATCCCCATTAATGTAGAGTCTGACTGTTGACGAACTCCTGTGCGGTTTGACGGATCTCGGAATATCCTGCCAAGGATATGCCGACGATATTGTCATAACAGCCAGGGGGAAATTCGAATACACCCTTTGCGATATTGTACAAAAGGGTCTGAACTATAAAAATAGCTGGTGTAGGCAAGTGGGACTTAGCATCAACCCCACTAAAACCATCCTGATAGCCTTCACTAAGAAAAGAAAACTCAACCTCAGAACCATAAAACTTGATGGGAACGAGATTGAATGGAGACAAGAAGTCAAGTATCTAGGTTTAACTCTAGACAGTAAACTCCTGTGGAACAAACACGAGAAGGAGATTACATACAAGGCGAAATTGGCTACAATGGTGTGCAGAAATCTGGCAGGAAGAAACTGGGGCTGTAACCCAAAAATCCTAAGCTGGATGTACACTGCCATAGTGAGACCAATCATCACTTATGGAGCCATTGCGTGGAGTAGTAGAACTAGCCTATTGACGACGAGAGAAAACCTCTCCAAAATTCAAGGACTAGCCTGTATATGCATTACGGGAGCAATGAGAACATGCCCAACGGCAGCCATGGAAGTGATTCTCAACCTCACCCCTTTACATATGGTGGTGGAAAGTGTTGCAGAAAGAACAAGATACAGACTGAGTGAGAGAGTGAGAGGGAATCATTAAAAAAACCACCTCCTCACTTCTTAGGAATCAGACAACCTGGGACATGCCACAAGACGGTATGATGGAAAAGTATAACTTTTCAAAGAAATTCGTTACGGAAATGAGCAACAAGAAGGAATCGGATCCAAATACCATTACCAGACTTGGGAAGAATGCCATTCAATGGTACACAGACGGCTCAAAAGCAATAGAAGGAACTGGGATAGGAGTTTTCGGGCCAGGAACCAAACACTCTGAAAGCTTGGGAAAAACACCAAGTATCTTTCAAGCGGAAATCCACGCCATAAAAAAGTGCGCCCAGTTCAATATTGATAAAGGATACAGAAGACAAAGGATTATCATAATGTCGGATAGTCAAGCAGCCATTGAGGCACTGAGCTCTTGTGTAATCAGTTCCAAAATGGTGTGGGAATGCCTAGATAAACTCAATAAACTAGGCGAGAACAACATAGTCACCTTACTATGGATTCCAGCACAAACTGGAATAGAAGGAAATGAAATAGCAGTTGAACTAGCAAAGAGGGGCACTGAAATAGCTTTCTGGGGGCCTGAGCCCTTTTGCGGAATCAGCCCCAATTTAATAATGGAAGAAATAAGTAAAGCCGAGAAAAAGAGAAGATCTGACCATTGGAAAGATCTAGTAGGGCTAATACAATCAAAGACTTTTCTGGGTGACTACAACCTGTTGATATCAAAAAAATGCATGAGTCAAAGTAAAACTGCGCTAAGAGTTTTGACAGGGATCCTAAGGGGACATTGTCGCCTGAATGGACACCTGAAAAAGCTCAAAATAGTGGAGGAAGAAGAATGCAGATTTTGTGGAATGGAAGAAGAAACCTCCATCCACATACTTTCCAACTGCACAGCACTTCAGAATCCTAGAGCACAGCACTCAGGAGATTACTGGATAGAAGAGGAACATTTGCCTAAGTTGAAGCCTGCAGACATCCTAAAATTCATCCGGGAAATAGGACTGAAGGAACTACTAGTTTCTGAGACTCTCCTCAGAAACTGAGTAGAAGTAAGGGGGCACAATAGATCTTTTAGGTCTCAGTGAATGTCACCCAAAAAAACACACATACATACATACATATCCTATTTTTCAAGTTGGATCAAACTGCACACGGTGTACAAATTTGATTAAAATCAGTTAAGTACTTTAGGAGTCCATAACGGACAAACGCGTGACAGGTAATTTATATATAGTAAGATTATACAGTTGAATATTGGAATGGGTCTTGAATACACTATGAAAAATAAAAAATACCATCGAGTCAACGTCAAAAATATCGTTTCAAGGGCGATGAACACGTGTTTCAGCTTATGCAAATAATTTTGACTAAGAATACGATAAAAGCACAAATCAAAACTCTATATTGACGAAAAACCATCTCAGTTTCATTATTATTTACTTAATTATAGCTTCCTGTAAAAAAATCTCCAATTTGGAGTACATTGAACTAGATAATGCATCCATTATTAGTGGTTGCTACATCCATATCACGCTCTAAATGGTTCTCATATTAGCTGTTAACAATAACGTTGGAATAAATCCCTTAAGTATAATGTAGTCCCATCACAATTCCATCAACCATAATCTAACGCCATTTGGAAGCCTTTATACTATATTGCAGTGACAAAGTAAACACTTTTCATTTTCTCGTGCTTAGCTTTTTTCACTTTTTCATTTGTGATTACCATAAAATGTCAATCCTTGGTGGAAAAAGACATTACCGAGTCTTTTTTATGTTGACGAGATGAAATTTGTTTATTTTGAGCATAAACTGGAAAGGATTTAACTATTTCTCCGTTTTTCTTTTCGCACATGCTTTTAATAGTCCAAGATAAAAGTTCTTTAAATCATTATTATGAGTGGAGGTTATGAATTTTCAATATAATTTCTTTTGAAGTGTCTGAAAACAGAATGTTATGTTTCAATCCCTCGGAAAAGGGTTAAAAAAAAATATATATGTTATTTTTTTAAAATAACGGAGTTACAAAAAAAGTATCAAGCAAAAATTGTGGAGCTTAATATTGTACACCAAAATTATCAAAGGTAATACCACGAGTGCTGAAATAAACAAGTTTGAGTGATGAAAATAAAAAATTATGTGATAAAATTTGGAGAACGAGTTGTATTTGGGGAGATTTTTTTTATCAATTGTGGAGTGAAATTTTGTATTAAATGTTCAATATTCTCTTGGGTGATGGCACTGAATCGGTTTGTGTTCATTTTTCAATAAACTTCGAAGCACTTTTAGTTGTCAATAATGACAAATTCAAAGTGAAATTTTGACGTTTCAATTTCAAGAAGGTATTATCGATGAGGAAGCAGAGTTATCAGTATAATACCGAATGATTGGCTAGAATAATGCTATTGGTTAAAACCACCAATATGTCAGATTTTGACAAGTGAAAAAATAATCCTTATCAGTTTCACCCCAAATGATATTGGAGTAGCTAAAAATTGAGGATGGTTCCTTAAATTTAAAAAAATTATATTATATTGATATATAATTATAACTTGGAGTGGTTTTTCGAAAATTCCAGCCTATGGCGAATAACACTCCGGGGGGCTAGTCAGTGAGGTTCCGCATTTCAAGATTTTGGACTCATCACCTATGACCCCCCTATAAAATCAACCACGAGCCGCCACTGGAAACAATACGAACAATACGTAAATATTTGGAGCTCTACAATTTTTGTTCATAACTTTTTTTGGTAACTCCATTATTTCTAGAAATAAAACTTTATATATTTATTGTCAACCCTTTCTGGGGGTTGAAACACACGTTTGTAAACACTTCAAAGTGAATCATATAAAAAATTCAAATCTTCCACTCAAAATTATGATTTTTTTCAATGGACTTTTTTCTTGGACTATAAATTTAGGTCGAACAAACGGAGGAAAATGCAGCTAAACGAACGGTTCGTTGGAATAAATCCGCGGAAATGAAATTGAAGCGTGAAAAGGAAAATACAGGGAGTAGAGCGTAGGATTGAGTGCGTTTATTTATATTACATATTTCATGGTTACACAATATGTATAAGTCAACCAACGGAGATTTTATTTTCCACTAATAAGATTTGTTTCATGTTTCATGTTACAGAATAACCATTTTACTCGAAAGAGACTTATTCTTATATTTTCATAACAATAATTACATAGTTGACAGGATAAACGATTCTGATTCAACATTCATGACATTTTGGACAAAAACAACAAAACACCGAGGAAAATGTTGAAATATATTATTGTAGGAAGTATCATCTAAAAAGTGAGGTTAACGCGTTGAGTACCATATTCAGGCGATAAGGATATATTGAAACCAACCTATCTGAATTGTTAAAAACTTCTAAAATTATAGGGAAATTCAAAAAATTGTCTATGAGCTGTCTTTAAGTCCTGACCATTCCGAACGAGTCAGACTTAACTGCAAGAGAGTGTCGAAGATCTGACCATTCGAAAGGTCTAGTAGAATTAAGACAATCAAACTTATTCCAGTGAGAATGAATGGCCATTATCCAAAACCTTTTATAATATAGTCATCAAATACCAAATTTTCCAGTCGTATACGAGGTTTGTCAAAAAATATGAGTTTTACCCAAGAATAAAGTACCTTCAAATTTGACAATATCGAAAACTGTTGGATATGTTGAAGCATTAGTATAAATAAAAATCGAGGGGCAAACCACTGATAAAAAATCTGTTCACTATTTTCTGTACTTTCCAAGTAATTTCCAAGTATTTTCCAAGAGTATTTTCCAAGTATTTTTTTTGAGAAAACCTATATTTCTATTTCCATAAAAAAATATGCGATTAAAAATGTTCTAACAGAGATTTTCTGTATTTTCCATGTATTTTCAGGAGTATTTTCTAATGATACTAGTATTTTTTAAAGTATTTTCTGTACTTTCAATGTAGTTTCTCTAATATGTACACTATATTCCTCAGTGGTTCACCCCTCGCTAAAAATTAAATATGTTTGTGTCCATTATGTTAATTTTATAACTCAGTGTTTGACCGTATTTTATTTCCTGCAAAATGAATTATATGCACTTATTCCGCGTTTTAAATGAAACATTATTAAAAAACCTAGAAGATTATCATGTGTTTCGTGATCACAGGAGATGAATGTTCATTCGAAATAGAAACATTAACATCAGTAAAAAATAAAATCCTACTATGTATCACTTGATAGGAGAAGAGTACAATATGGAAAACTTGGTAGCTTATCTACGTGCTATTCAGTTTCCACACAAAGTTTAATTTATTACCAAAATTGTTTTTTTTAATACCTTTACTGCAGTAGTACTTATCATTCAAATATTTATTGTTCATTTGGTATCGCTAATAACCTAAATGGTTGATGCGCTTTATTTTTTATGAATAAAACAAAAATAATAATCTGAAGTTCCGATTTGAAAGGAAGGGTGGTCAATTTGGGGGCAACTGGCTGCATGAGGACTACACCAACTGTTGCGATGGAAGTGATCCTTGGTCTTCGGCCTCTTCACCATGTGATCGAGGCTGAGGCGAGGAGGGCTTTCCTGCGCTTGAAACGGCTGGGATACGTGCGAAGAGGGGAAGAGTGCAGGCACGTCAAGAAGCTCCGGCTCCTGGAAAATATTCCAGTTCCGGCTGATGAATGCCTATATAAGTACTACTTCGCTACCCCATACAGGGCCATGATTTGGGATAGAGAGTCCTGGGAAAAAGAGAGGAATACACAGCCTAATGGGACCGTCTGGTACACAGATGGCTCATACTCCGGTGATAGAACAGGGGCTGGAATTTACTCCAGGAACCCAAGAACACAAGTTTGTATACCATTGGGTAATAGTGTATCTGCATATCAGGCCGAGATATATGCTATCTTGGAATGTGCGCAGATAAAGCTTGACAGAGGTTATGTGGATCGACACATAACCATATACTCCGACAGTCAGGCAGCAATTAAAGCCATTAGTGGGTATACCACTAATTCAGGACTTGCTAACGAATGTCGAGAACGACTTGCTAATCTTCCAAGGCGGAGCGTGGTGCGGATTGAATGGATTCCAGCCCACTCTGGTTTTGAAGGCGACGAGATGGCAGATGTACTGTCTGCGGAAGGGGCGGCAGCTCCTTTCTGCGGCCCGGGCCCGACCCTGGCACTAACAAAACAAAAAATACGCAAGGGGACGACGAGGTGGTTGAGGAATCAGCACCTCGCTCATTGGAATGCTCTGCAGGGTCCTAGACAATCCAAACTTCTACTGAAGGGATGGACTGATGGACACGCTAGGGCAGCTACTGAACTACCAAGGAGTAGGCTAAGGAAGATAGCAGGACTCCTTACAGGGCACTGCTCTATGAGGAAACACCTCCACAACTTCGGAGTAGAGGAAAGTTCCCTATGTAGGGGTTGTGGCATGACTGACGAAACGTCAGTCTCTTAGATTAGAGTGTCCACACTAGGCTGTACTACGCAGGCGAATCTTCGGAGTCCCTGTTATGGCCCCTGGAGACATAAACAGACATCCATTGAAAAATGTTGTGGCCTTTATTGAAGGGCTCGGCTTCATGGATGTTCAGGTAGCAGGAATGGCACAATGGGCCCGCCAGTGGCCTCCAGTGCCGGAACCTTGGCTTGAGTTTGTCAAGGACAAGGCTAGCCTGCAAATTTATTAGTAGTAGTAGTCAATTTGAAGGAATGTAATTATATATTTAATCGTAGTAGTAGTAGTTTTTAGACGAAACAGAGCTTTTTATGAGGAATAACTTTTTTTCCTGAAATTAATGAGTAATAAAAAAGTTTCCCATATGATTTCAATTCAGGAGGACATATTGTATATCAATATAGTCTCCATGGCTTAGTGAACAATGTGTTAAATTCTTTTTTATTATCTTGGGAAATTGAACCACAATATTATTTATATTTTTATTTCAACTTTTCGGTAGCGTACCAGCTACCCCGTTATCAGGAATAATAAAGATTTAAAAAATCTGGTCCCTATCTGACACTGACAATAGGAAAAAGTCATATCACGAAAATATCCAACCAGACAATTGGTTTTAATATTTGATTATTTATAATTTAGGCTTCAAAATGTTTTTTATTTTTCTTAGTTGGATTTTACAAAAAATATTCAATTATCTAGGATCCGTGAACGTATTTCAGGACGTCAACGCGAACAAAACCACGAATAAAAGCTAGTTTTAATATAAAACTCCAAAAAATTACGATTCAATAAAACAGTATTGAAAATTTTAAGCGCCTACAATAAAACATGTTAACGACCAAACAGATCAACTCGAAATGGACGAGAGTAAATCTGCCAAGTACAGGAAAACCTTGAGAAGTCACTACAATGTAAATTTATGCGAATTTCATTACCTTTGATTCGATATAAGCGATCTTGACCTACTTTATTTATTACGTCATAGTTAAGTCGGAGGTAGAATTGTGTTTGGTCTAAGTGAATGACCTTTCGAGTGTTTTCATTTATTTATAATATGTTCATACAAATTATATGATAAAAAAGATTATTGAAAATGTGTGTGAAGTGAAAATAAAAATACAAAATTTCACTGTAGCAAGCTTCTAAGACCAATGAAGATAGAAAGGGGATATGGGGGCCGAAAAATTCTTATACTCTCAGATAGCCAGACAGCACTCAATTCTTTAGCATGCTCTAGATCAGGTCTAGATGATGTGGGACAAGTGTTTAGATGCTGGAAGAACGAGAAAGTTCTGAGGAATTTGGAAAATAAACCAGGGGATGCGGTGTATTGGGAAATGTTGAAGATAATGTTGAAGGGCGAGGAGGAATGGATGGAGATAGGTGGCGTAGTGGAGAACATGATTGGGAAAGAGAAGGACTCGATATAGAATGTGAGAGGTAGGAGTGATAGAAGGGAGAAGATGACGGAGAGTGTCTGAGGGACCACCGCCGCCTTAAAGTATGCTAAGGTAGTGATTCCAAGGCTGGAGTAACGGCTAGTTTGGGGTGGGTTTGGCTGGTAGGCATTCCCTTGGGGATGAGTCCAACACTGTCTGGGTACTGGGGTGCGATTTTCGAAACCATTCGGGAGTAAATCGTATACGAAAAATGCCCATTTTCGTATGAAATTTAAATAACCTAATTTTCGACATGCTCGAACGGTAATCGTATACGAACACTTTCGTATGGCTTGTTTCGAGACATAATATAAGTATTCTAGTATTCATCTATTTAAATTTCAAGTCCGATTTTACATACATGCGACTATAGTTTTTTGTATACTTCAAAGTTATTTGATCTAATTAATTCTGTTAAATTATAAGGAACCATTATTTGATTGTTCTCATTATATATAAATTTATTCAGCTCTTTAACTTGATTTTGAATCAATATGCATCTTAAAATTGTATGCTCTGCGTTTCCTTCCTCTCCGCAATCGCACATGGGTGAATCTCCAAGATTAATTTTAAATAGATGTGACTGAACTAATGTGTGATTGAATTTGAGTCTACAAATTTCAGATATAACTACCTTATTCAATTGTGATTTTTGGAACCATGGTTTGCTTGGAATATCTGGTTGAATACTTCTACAAAAAAGTCCTTTCGTTGAATTTTTATAATCATCGTTCCAATTGCTTAAAACCTCAGCTTTCCCCCACGCACACATGTCTTTTTTTGAGCATTTATAATTGGACCCTTCACCCTCTTCTATGGCGCCTTTTGCTAGCTTATCTACTTCCACGTTGTTAGCTATACCACAATGAGCCTTAACCCAGACAAATTTTATATGTTTCTGAGTTAGTTCCTATTCATGTAACGTTTTTACTATATACCCTATGGTGTTATTGATTTTTGTTTTGTCTAATATATTGTTTATATTATTGATTTTTTCTAAGGCACTTCTACAATCAGAGATAATAACGAACTTGTTGTTACCTAATTTTTGAATGTACTGTAGGGCTTCCAGTATGGCTATTAATTCACCAGAGTATATAAAAAATTTGTAATTCAAACTGCATTGTCTTCTGATTTGGTTGACTGGATCCCAGTAAGCGATACCCACTTGCGATCTCCGCCTACGGCGTCGGTCTGTTTCCAAACAACAAGCTTTCGAAATCTGTCATAAAATTTATTCGAACAATTATCACTGTCCTTGGGTTATTACTAATGATAATAAACCTTTGGATCTGTATCTAGCTCTACGTAATTTCATGTTTTTATTTCTATTTCGTTGGAAACAGGTAAGTATTGTGCATAAACTTCTAGTATTGGTAAAGTTGGGTTTACCATCTCGGCCCGATGAAAAAAGATTAGGTCTAGATTGGTGAAACTTAGGTGGGACGGGGGAAAATTGTAGGCAATGAAATGGCAGTGACCATGTCTGAAACTGCATTTGGTATACTGCGTATTCACATCTTCATACCTTCCAAGACACTCTACTATATTCTTGCATACTTTATCCATCTACAAAATTATCAGTTTATTTTTGTTTTAATAAAAAACGTTTGGAAAGCAATTAAAATACGTCCCAAATCCCGCCCGATATACGTAACTATTCAAATAACAATTTTTTATATTGGAAAATCTATCAATAACACCTGCCTTTCAACTTACCGATCCACGAACCCATCTCGTCGTCAATTTGCATCGAATCATTATTAAACTTCAATTGGGGTAACAGCACGGCAGAATATCCCACAGGCATACCGCAACTGGCAGAGCTTAACATCACTGCACTGGTTAGTAAACTCTGGAAATAGAAGCGTGAGTTAATGACGTTTATTCCGCGTGTTTGCTGTCTAAATAGCTGATTTATGATGATCGATCGGAATTTTATAGCTCCATTCTATTAAAGCCGGTTCGATTGTAAATAATACGTTTATTGTGAAATGGCGCTTTGGAAAAGAATTGAATTTGAATGTTTTGATTCCATTTGTTGAAGCAAAGAATACACCAACTGACAATAAGCGAAACTTCAGTTAAAAACGAATTTGCGGAAGCCATCCTTTGAGCTAGTGGTCATATATGTGTTATTAAGGTAACTATAACAAGGTATATTTCATCAGACAGACGAATAGTAGTGACCAAACATCCCTTAAACACAAAAATTATTCAGCCGGGAGTATGAGTTCCGCGCATGCGTCTTACTTATATTAATATATTCAAGATAATATACATTCACTAACCTAGTTCCTAAAATCAGATTGGTGAAATCGGACATAAGAGTAAGATTGCGCTCTATATTATGGATCCCTTAAAAAGCTTAAGGCTGTAAGGAGTGAAGAATGAAGATTCTCTGGAATTGATAAAGAAATCTCTGTTACTTGCGGAATGCAAGGTACCTATTACAGGAGTCCAGGGAACAACACCTGGAAAACCTCTAAGTTATAGACCCTCAACGGATTAGGTAGTCATAATAGAGTGACCATATAATAAAAAGTAATGGAAAGGCCGAAGAATTAGCCAAGCAGGGAGTAGCAGAGGACATGATAGGGACAAAAACCTTTCTGTGGAATTGCTAAATGCCTAACTAAGAAGAGCATACACAAATGGATGAACAGCCAGGCGTTGCGCTGGTGGTAAGTAACCCCAGGACAAAGGCATGCTAAATTATTCCTTAAAAGCCGTTTGGCCAAACTGTCACACGACCTACTATGTTAAAGTCGAGAAACGACGAGGATGATGGTGGGAATGTTGACCGGACATTGTAGGCTAAGGAAACGTGAGGCCACAATTGGCCAGCAGATGACAGCCTATGTAGGTTATGTCAGGAAGAAGACAAAACCGCGGAGCACATACTCTGTGAGTGCGAGGGCCTAGCAAGGGTGCGGGTTCACATACTTGGAGAAGAAAACCCGAGAGAAGAGAGCTATGCAAGGGAGGCGGTATCCAGGCTAATGAGTGATAAAAAAAATAAAACTAGATATCGAGCTCTAAATTTAGGGAGGACCACACTAGATGTGCAAAGATGGCAGTGAGATAGGACGAAGAGTCACTCCAATTCTAATCTAATCTAATAGGACTAGAGAAACTGGTTTTTGATATCTCAGGCAAAAAGGACACAATAGAACTCAAAAATATCAGTTAATGTTCACTCCAAAAAATCACACTACGAATTTTCAAGGTCTTACCTGCGCCAAAAGTCCTTTTTTCTTGTATATTCTGTTAAGGTCATCTTTATTTTTATTTGCTTCATTGTGATAAACACTTTGTAGCAAATCACTGTCTTCTTCACTAAAACCAAATAATAAACAACGTCAATTCATTTATTAGAATAGTGGTACTACCAATAAAATTTGAACTGGATAAACTATTTGGAAGATTATTTCTCTGTAAATTAATAATGATGAACTTATTAAACGTATCCACAATATTAACAGAATCTCCAGTAATATGCTTTGGTGAAAGATGTATCGGAAGTTGAAAAAATCTACTTTTGTTCCTGCTCACATGCTTCTTAAAATTTCTGCAGCTCACCTATCTCTATATATGGAAATCCCGAGTACCGATTTGAGTTACATTGTGAAAGAGAGCGGAGAGTGCCATTGACCATCAAAAATTTTTATCTTAAATTTAAAGATTTTCAATCGATAAACAGTTTGATATGTAACAAAGTAGGTAAGCGAAAAACAAATAAAATTTTTATTAACATGGGAAAACTTTAAGTGAACCAGGTTCGACTATTTATTGTGATCTGGAATGACGGACTGTTTAAGACATTTTAACGCGAAAATCCCCGTCACGGGTGATTTCATCTGGTTTTACGATCCCGAAGAATTGGACTTAGGCGGAGTTGCGATAACAATGATTTTAAGGATAAAATGCAGCTTTGACACCCGATTCTGCTAACTTTTATTTTCTAAACGATTCAGGATAAGCATTTTTTTCCAATAAATTCGAATCTTTTTCGATTGGTACTTACCATTCAGCTAACTTATCAGTACACATATTTTGATACTTTTATGTTGTTAATTTTCCCCGCACCACCTAAGACTCCTTCTGGAATATAAACTAATTTAAATGGCATTGTCTGAAACTTTTATAATGTTTTGTTTTATTTAGTTGAAGTGGCGGACGGGGAAGGCACGATCAAATTAATCCCCCACGCTCTCACTTCGAATCTTGATGATTTATTTATATCCAGATACGGACTCAAATTGAGAGATTGGGAGATAAAAAAATTTCAATTCGCGAAAAATATATCAGAACATTTCGATAGTATTTCGAATGAAAAGACTGCATACTATATTTTTTCTACGACTATTACAATATAGTTATTTACGTAAAAAGTCCCGAAAGTGATATTTTACGGGATGAGTAGGCAGTTTTCAGGGCGAGTCCCTTGAAATCACTTTCGGGTAGCGTTACGTACAATATTTTTTCTGCATCCGTGAGTAGATGAAATATTAAAAAATAATAGGGATAGATACTAAAAATATTACTTAGGTACTGAAGATACTGAAAACTTGATAACTTGATAGGTTCTCATTAAACTTTAATATCAAATTATTTATTTATAATTTTATTTAGGAAATTTGCATATCTGTTTTGGGACGTTGAAAAAATTTTTTCAATGTCATTTTAAACTCATGTCAAATTGATTGAGTTCTATGTTCACTGTCATTTGTCATATGCTAATTTTTTAAAATTGAAGGAGTGTCACTTCAACATCCGTTAGACGAACACGTGTTCGTAATTCAGTCTAAAATTTTAACAAATTCAAAAATGTATATCTGGATATAATACACCCTAAACAAGGGATCATTTTAATTTTAATGTAATCCTAAATCTTTTACTTTGTGACGTCAATGTGTTGTCAAAGTTTCTTGTATAAATTACCTGACGAGTAAGTAATTCTTTATCTACTTCTTTTACAATTTCCAACTTGATTGCTTACTTGCAGGTAAGCACTGAAGATGGCTTAACAGCCGAAAGCGCTCTGAGATTTTAATAAATTAATATTTACACAGAATACAAATTTGTTTTCTTGACTTTCGAGTCATGTGTACTCAGCTATAAAGTATTCAAATAAATTTTTAATCGAAAACCAAAAAGGAACGGCCGGGAAATGGGATTGGGGAAAAGAATAATCTGTTGTTAATCCAAGGATATTAAGTGAATTTGATACTGATGGATTTTGATCGTTAATTGAATCCTGGCGAAGAGATTACTAGTTTGGTCAAGATAAGATAGAACATTCCCGAGCCTCCTAACAATAACGAAGATGTGCTAAACAGAATTTTCTTATTAGAAAATATTGAACGATAGAACCAATACTCCTCCAACGTTCAATAACTGGCAATTATTGTCAAGTAAACGAAATTGTTACTGTGGAAATATTCAACAAATCAACCCTACTACTTTGCATGTTCCTTCTATGTTCTCCAATTGTAGTACCTAATAATGCCAAATTACAGTGGAATAGCAACCGCCAACATTTGTCTTTGTTTTTATGGATTACCTGCTTGTATTCAAGGTTTGTCAAGTTTTTTAGCTATTTCAACAAATTTCCTCCATTCCTTCCTGCCCTGGGTCTTTTTCCTCCAGTCTTCAATTTATTTTTCTCCCTCTTTATTTGGTCCATTCACCCAGCTTTTGGCCTATCTTTTGGTCTATTTGTATCTGGTTATTCTCTTTACATTACTATCTCCTTTCATCCATTTTATATGTCCAAGCCATCTTATCCTGGGTAATATGTTCTCAGGTTCTAGTATTTCTCCTAAACCTAAGTTTTTCAATCTCTTATACTGTCCCTGTCATCGCAAAACTAGATAGACTTTTCTGTCTGGCGACATAGCATTTCAGTAGCATTCACTGATGGATTGAATAGTGTTATTGGCAATCTTTTACTGAATATCTAGCAGTAATGATTATTTGACAATAGATAGTAAATACCTGTGAAACAAGCAAGATGAGAAGATAACATACAAAGTAAAAAAGCTTTAGCGGTGTGCAAAAACCTGGCAGGTAGAAGTTGGAGCTGTAGCCCAAGGATCCTGAGCTGGAAGTACACTGCCATAGTGAGACCAATAATTTCTCACGGACCGATTGCGTGAAGAATTAGGGCTAGTCCATTGATGGCGAGAGACAACCTCTCCAGAATTTGAACACTAGCCGGTATGTGCATTAGATGAGCAATGAAGACATGCCCAATGTAGGCTATGGTAGTGATTCTCAACTTCATTCTGAAAAAAGTTGCAGAAACAACTGGATTAAGTATAGAGGAAACCATTGAAAAAAACCACCTCCGAAATGCTGTTACTTGCCACATAGGAAGGTGTAATGGAACTTGATAATATTTTTTTCATAGATATATCCTCTATTTAACTGTACTGGATGTCTTACTGAGGCAGGTACTCGCTGTTTCTCAGAAACTATTTATTTTTCTCTCTGTCTTGTGAAAAAACTAGTAGGAGTGAATGGGAAAGTTCAGACAGTGACCGTTCAACTAAGAAGCAACAACTACTTCCCAGGCTATAGGTCCGTCTTTGAATAATATTTTCCAAAACTTATAAAGCGTTAAAATGAATATTATTTATATTATATCTATTGGTAACGCGCTTTATCAAATACGACAATATTACAGGAAACTGTGATCATACTTCAAAACTGTTCGGCTTCACGGAGAAAGAAATGGAAATTAGTAGCGGAAAAAGCAAAAACTGACAATGGAAAAGAAACTCGGAGTGATTTCCCGCTCTATACGAATCAGTGAGCTCCATTGGAGCGGCTACAATAGAGTACACGCATTTTTTATATTTTGCTTGGATATTAATTTATAATAGTGAATATGATATCAAAAATTACTAATAATAGGAAATAAAGCAGTTTCCATTGGAAATTACTCCCAAATTTTAAAATAAAGTTCAAATTTCAATGCACTTTCCGACCACAACCCGAGGATTTCCGAACGCTACCGATGATACGTGTGATGTCATATCTCTTGTGTTTACTTATATCAATATGGCCGGTATTGCATTAGATTATGTGTAGTTGTGTGTTTATATTGTATTTTAATCAACAATTAATTGCTTCATCGACGTGAAAATATGATTTATATGTTTGTTTGAGACCATTACCTGTTTGTGTGTGCTTTTTTATCACTAAAGGTCTACGTAAAGTGGAAAGTGGACACAAATATTCGATATTTCCAACGATATTTTAAAACTTTTAGAAGAATATATTTTATTTACTAGTTCAGTGTTCAGTGACGATTCTTTTATATTATGTGAGTGAAGTTATGGCTAGCGAAGGTTTTGTGGAAGCACAAACTGATAACTTGCCCAAAGTAGACTCATTTATGCTGCTTGAATTTATGAAGTCAAACAGCTGCTTTAATACAGATAAGAGGAGTTAAAGCATACTCGTAAGTACGATTTAGACTATGTTTTATTTATATAATATATACCAACCATACTTCGATGTGTGGTCGTAAAAAAATGATGTTTTTGTGGTTGATTCCTAGACATAGAGGTACATAACCTCAAACTATTTAAAAATAAAAATTACCAGCATAGAAGAAGGTACTTACATTAAAATGGTCTTCACAAACAAAAGTAATGCTCTTCTCTTAAGTCTATTTTTGCTTGCGCCACCAGGTAAAGTAACAAATATTTTGTCTGGAGTTTTGATAGACGTTGATTTACACACTGGAACAATGCAATACTTGAAATACAAAGTTTTTTTAGGCTTTATCCATTTTTAAAGCTTCCAGAAACAAATTAGGTCACAAGAACTCGGAGCGTGATACACCAATAAGAACGTAAACAAATGACGTCACACCATGGGGCAGCCATCTTTATGACGTAAAGCGCATTTTGGCGGACTTTCAATTTTTATGATTCTTAAAGTCGTTTTAAAAGTAAGGTTTATATTTTTTTGAAAAAATAGGCATGCAAGGTGTTAGGAGACCTGATAAAGCGTCAATTCCCACCAATAGCAAAATTTATGCTTGTACCCTATTCCCCAGTCAAAATGGAGTGACTTATGTACAAGACATGAAGCTTCTGGAAAATATGTAGAAAATTTGGTAAATGGTACAAGTATTCAGTTCAAGTGTCTGGGCACATTCAAAACGAATGAATGAATACGTATTTCCTGTGCTACCAACGTAAAATTCAGACTAGTTAAGGAAAAAGCGCCATTTTAGGAAGAAATATTGATTATTTCTTTAATCATGAGTCATGAGAACTGCAGACGTGGCTGGAGATTCTGTAGTAGTTTTTCATAAGTTACCATCAACTGCTCGGAATCTTTACTGGATGTACCTACTCTAGTAACACAGAAATATGGAATGTTTTATATACTTTATTCTCCAATTTTAAGTTGAAGATGCTCCACTAAAACCAATACAGAATTTCTTAAGTACACTCCTGTAGATGATTTTAAACGCCTCACTGAAATATTTAGCCAATGTTAACAGGTTCATTCGTATATAAAATTTTTTGTTTTGGGCATTTCCGTTCTATATCAAAGGTTACACCTATGATCATGAAAATGATATACGAACATTTTACGACCCATCACAACAATTGGGTCAATCTTGCTCACTATGTTCTTAGACGACCTTCAAATCGTTTATTTGTTTACGTTTGCATAATTCGTTGTTAAGGTGAAGGACTTCATCTATACAAGATTCGTTGCTAATCATATTATAATTTTGCAGTGAAAATTTAATTCAAGATGCAACATGGGGATTCCTGTACAGAACTGTCAAACGCGAGCTTTTATACCAAATAGAGTTCATAAAAAATTATAACAGATTTGTAAAGGTCGCTTAAAAATAAGTCCAAATGCACTTTTAATTTTCTTGAATTCACTCTGGTTTAATAAAAAAATGTATGATTATATTTGAAAAAGTAATACACCATTTTCAAAAAATCCCTTGTGCTATAGTGCACGAATCTTTAAAAATAGATTAAGAAAAATGTATTTACAATCATGATTTTTATATCAGGTATTTTCTAAATTATACACTTATAAAAACTGTGTACTGTAATGAATATTGTAAACTAGCTTTGGGCTAAATAAAGTATATATTTATTTATTTATTTATTTAATTGTCACTTTGACAGCGGGAGAAACCACCTGCAGCTTTCACATAGACAAACGCTCTAGTGGTTTTTTCACCGAGCAAAAAGAAATAGATTGACATTCTTGTCAACAGCTTATCAAATTATTAAACACTAACAATAAGTGGGTTCAGTAAGTCAAATTGTTAATACCTGTGTACCAGTTGATACAGTTGCAACTCGATCATCAATCTGGCAATAGGTCTCTACTTTTTGCGATGCTGAAGGATATAAATTTAAGCCAGATACTTCCATAAAAAAATAGACGGAATAGACTACAAAGAAGCGGTAGTTAAAACAATTAGGAAATCCACCGCTTAAAATGCTACAAAGTTAATATTATAGATAATAAATAATTGTATTTAGCCCTTTAGCCGACCTACAGTTTAATTCATCAAAAGCTGCACGTAATGCTAAATGTAAAATCCTACAAGGACAACAGTTCATCAGCTCTTGATAAATGTGGAGTATTTTTAATGGCCAAATTATATGACGAAAATGGATCTTCCGAAACTAGTCTTTATGGATATTGGCCGTCGAAAAATGTTTGCTAATAACCATATTAACATTTCAAATTCCTTTTTACCGAATATTCAATAATAAAAATATAAATACCTAAAGCCTTATTCTAGGCGGTAATTCTAATTCTATTCGGTTGAAGAGTGAGTCGTTGACCTCAGTATTTTGACTGCCCGTAAGTATACTTGACCTAAAAATCAAAAACTTTCATTAGACAATTGTAGCGAGAGAGGTCTTAGTTAAAGTAAAAGTAACTAGTTAAATCTTCTGCTTCCTATGGTCTATTACAAAAATAGAAGAGGAAGATTAGTGAATATTTTTTCGACTTGGGAACTAGAGCGTTTTTTGCGATACATACAATTTAAATTGGATAGTTGTTCAAGGCCGGATAATTCGCAAAAGTCCAATTGACATACATTTTTATTTGACGTACCCGGATATATTTATCATTTTTTTTTACGTATATTATGTCATTTAGGATTAGTGTTAATTGGATTGGAATAAACGAAGAAGAATATTATGGTAGGGTGGGACAAAAAAGCGCTTTCGAAGCGTTTTTCGAAAAATAAGTAAGAAAATGGATTGATACAAAAAAAATTCATCAAGCAAACCAAATCTCGAAATATTAAATTGTCTTAGAATTTGTGAATCGAAAATTTTATACAATATTAGTTTTTCGCCTCTCCTGAAAAGTATGAAAAACCCTTTAGCAATAAAGCCACGGATATACTCCTATAATATTTGGATATTTTTACTCCTTTCAAAGTTATTCAGGGTTAGAGTTAAGTCAATTTTTGTACGCTACAATCAAGATTATGAAAGAATTATGTTTTACCACTACTAGCTGTGAAGTTGACAATTATTGCTTCTTCTAGCTAACTGAGAAGTTGAATTTCTCTATTATTGGTTAATAATTTTTCAATCATCAACCTAGTTCAATAATAGACATATTCAAATATTTTGAGAGTTGGATATAGTAGATCAACAAAAACTTGTGCAACATATCGAAAACTAACAGTGTACTTGTCAGTCAGAAGACGGAGTAAGCGCTTCTCGTGGTGAGTTTGTAAATTATTTGTAATTTTGGTCTTAACTTTGGCTAGTAGTGGAGATAATTGTATATACAGGGTGCGCCAATTATTTCCACTCGATCTCTAGCACCGAAACTAAAAGAGGTATCAACAAGATTTCTTGTA
>CAJUYG010003084.1:0-24277 GCA_910591675.1 Galerucella calmariensis
AATATCAAATTATTATTTATAATTTCATTTAGGAAGTTTACATATCGATGGTGTTTTTCCTAAAGGGCGAATGCGCCATTTTGATGTTTTGAGAAAACGAAGAAAAACTGTTTCGGTATGATTCTAAGAGCCAACTACTAAGTGTTGAGTTTAGCAGTTCAAATGTTAATTACTTACCTTAAAATGACAAAAAAATACTAAAATTTTCAAGTAGTTAATTAAAAAAACGTTTTTTTGTGGATATTCGCCCTTTTTCCAGATAAGCTTTGTAAAGAAATGACTATTCGCCCTACATTAGCCCATTTGCTAAAACATAAACTTTATTCGCCCAAATAGTTTTACACGGTGGAATTAATAATAATGAGTAAAGGAGCAGCAAGAGTTCGGGACCAATTTCGCGATTTTAACATGGGAATCTCCATAAGAAAATCTAAGGTCTGAAAATGTCGAAAAATTTACTCGAAAGGATAAATCGCATGCGCTTCGTGTCACGTGTTACGTCACGTTGTCACGTCAAATGTCAAACGTCACGTTGTCACGTCAAATGTCACGTTGTCACGTCAAATGTCAAACGTGACGTTCCATTCATATGCTAGATCCCATTAGGTACGGATCGTTAAGTCTTTATATCTATTTCAAATTTAAAAACGTGTTTTTTGTCATCATTTAAAATGTGATAACAAAACTTGTAAAAGTGCTGTCTTTACTACAAAACTGGTAAATATTCTTTCGATTTATTTATTGGTGTTGGGAAACAATAGGCCAGTCATTGAGTTATAGACTGTCTTCTGAGCTGAGATTTATATCTATTTAAATTATATCTATTGTTTGTGATTTTGGTATCCAGGATCACATCAATATGTCTAACCCCTCACAACCACTGCTATCAAATACCTCCACTTCCCAAACCCTTCATAATCAATCTACCACGATAAACTCTAACTCCCCAAGATCACCGGTATCTTATGCTGCGGCTACTTCAGCAAGACCTCCTCCTCCCCAAGTACCATCTCGTGATCAAGCGATCATTATGCCTTCTATCCCCAACACTGTACTATTCGATTACATCAAAGCTATAGGTAACATTGTTTCTCCCAAAAACGTTCATTTCGCTTCCAGAATCTCTCATGGCCGCATATGTATATATTTATCATCTACCACTCAAGTCGATGAGCTTCTAAAATCACATCAAAACATCTTAGTTAATTCCAATGTAATTCCTATTCGTCGCCTTATTTCCCCCACTAAAAGAATCCTTATTTCCAATGTCAGCCCATCCATTCCTCACCCCGTTATTGAAAAAGCCCTTCTCGACCTTGGTTTAACACTAACTTCTCCTATTTCATACGTCAAATGTGGCTCGCCTGATGACGAATACGCACATGTCCTCAGCTTCCGACGTGTAACCTACGTTCTGCCCACCAGTGATGATTTCTCACTTCAAACGTCGATTCTTGTTACGCATGAAAATACATCACACAGAATATTTATTTCTACAGATAAAATTGAATGCTTTCTTTGTAAACAGGCTGGACACACAGCTGAATCTTGCCCCAACTCTTCCCACGACCTTCCTCCCCTGTTAAACACACCTGTCACTCATGAACCTTCCTCTTCAGCTGTCCCTGCTACTACTGATACCACTTCAGACAACCCTAAATTAACTTCTGAAGTACCAGTCGCTCCCTCCTCTCCTATACCTGGCGAAAAACGTCCCCGCTCAAGAAACAGCATTCCTGACTCTCCACAATCTTCATCACCATCCAACACTCCTCTCGATAATACCAATCCTATGCCTCCTCCAGATTTCACAATACCTAATCCGAAAAAACCTGCCAAAAAAAGAACCAAAAAATCTAAACTTGCTGACGATGATTGTCGCAGTCTAAGCCCCGAATCCCGTTCTATCATACAGAATCTCCATGACGAGTCTCCAGAGTCCTTTTCCCTTAGTAGCACCCAGCTTATTGCGTTCCTCGAGAATACTTATCGAGTCAGCGACCCTCTACCTGAAGCCAATAAATTTATCTCCGATACTGCCGCCCTACTGGAAGATTTATCTTTAGTGTATTCTAATGTCAACGAAAGATCCTTGAAAAATCGCATTACTCGTCTGACCAACAAAATCAAACTTAAACTTCACCCCGAGCAAAACATTCATCCTCGGGAACCTTTTTCTGATGACAGTAGCTTCTCTGATTCCTCTGTACTATCTCAGTAATAGCCTCATTATCTTTCCTTTAATTAATACTATTCTCTCTAATACAATGGAACTGCGATGGATTTTATCCTCGCCTTGAAAGAATTCAGAAAATCATCTCTCTCCATACCCCTGACTTCCTCTGTCTCCAGGAAACCAATTTTAAAATCAATCATCAGCGTAACCTAAGAAACTTTGAAGGATATCATTACATCCGTACCAACTGTGTGAGAGCTAGTGGTGGTTCTTCTATATTTGTATCTAGCGACATATACTCATCTCATCTCCCTCTAACCACCAATTTGGAGGCAATTGCTGTCACCGCTTGGTGCCCTAATAAGCTAACCATTTGTAGCATTTACATTCCTCCTGACATCCCTCTAAATGAAGAAGACCTAACCGACCTAATTTTTCAGCTCCCCCCACCCTTACATCCTTGTTGGTGACTTTAATGCACACCACACCTTATGGGGCTCCACCCGTAATTGCTCTAGAGGCAAAGCTGTAGAAAACGTAATAAACTCCTCCGGAACCTGCTTGTTGAATACAGGACACAAGACTCACTTTAACATATCCTCCGGCTCCTTCTCTGCCCTTGACCTCAGCTTATGTGACCCCAAAACTGCACTTTCCCTTACTTGGCAAGTTTCCGATGATCTTCATGATAGCAACCATTTTCCCATTATTATATCTAATCATTATATTAAAGAATCTATCTCTAGAAGCTTCTGGCACTTACAAAATGCAAACTGGCCTGAGTTTACTTCTCTTTCTCAAACTTATTTATCCTCAATAACCATTTCTACAAATATAAATGACACTCTAAAAATGTTTACTGATGGCATACTTGCTGCTGCCGACGCTCACATAGGTAAAACAATCACTTCCTCGGCACATAAAGCTGTGCCTTGGTGGAATTCAGCTTGCGAAAATGCCATCCGCGAGTCCAAACACGCTCTTAACAGGTTTCGACGATATAGATCACAAGAAAACCTTCTCCTACACAAAAATCTAAAAGCTAAAGCAAAGCACATAATCAAGCAAAGCAAAAAATCCTCTTGGCAAAACTATACCTCCTCTTTGGATCATAATACAAATCCCAGTCAAGTCTGGAAAAAAATTGCTCAAATTCAAGGCAAGAAAACCAACACCAAAATTCCCTCCTTAATACTTAATGATACTGTTATCTCCGAAAACCAAGCAATTGCCGACTCCCTCGCTCAAGTCTTTGAAGACAAATTTAATAAACGTATCCCCATCTCCATCTCCCCCAATTCACATATTCAGCCCTCCTCCTCTCTTCAGTCAAATCCTCGTGATATTGCGTCTATCAACTCCCCTTTTAACCTAAACGAACTGAAATCTGCATTGTCCACATGTAGAAATTCAGCTGCCGGCCCTGATGAGATCCCTTACATCTTTCTCAAAAAACTTTCCAATCCATCTCTCTCTAAGCTTCTCGATATCTACAACCTTATCTGGAATACTCATCTGTTCCCTGACGCATGGCGCAAATCTATAATCATTCCAATAAAGAAAGCAGATCAATTCACCTTATCGTCTAATTCCTTCCGACCGATCTCACTTACTTGCACAACCTGCAAGCTCCTGGAGAAAATGATCAACAGAAGACTCCTTTGGTTCCTTGAAAAGTACAAAATCATTCCTAATGCCCAATCCGGCTTCCGGCGACATCGATCCACTCGCGACAACCTTGTTCTTCTCCAAACACACATTTCTACAGCAATAAATAATCACCAAGACGTCGTTGCAGCCATCTTTGATATCGAAGGTGCCTTTGACTCGATATCTAGGATTGCAATTCTAAATAAACTTTCCCAATACAATCTCCATGGTAACATTCTATCGTTCATCAATAATTTTCTAAATTGTAGAACATTCAGAGTTTCTGCTAATGGTAAACTCTCCTCACCTCACCCACAAAATGCTGGAGTCCCTCAAGGATCAGTATTAAGCTCTACCCTATTCATCCTCACAATAAACGAACTCTGTGACAATTTTCCTGCACCCATAAAACACGTCCAATATGCTGATGACCTAATTGTGTATTGCCATGGTAAATCGATCTCAGCAACTTGCAAACTCCTTCAAACCGCAGTAAACCTTCTACAAGATAGATCTACTCACTTTGGATTATCCTTATCCCAAAACAAATCCAAAATAATCAAGTTTTCAAGAAGAACATCTTCTCCTTTACCTCACATTTTCTTCAATAACATACCCCTGCCCATTGCGAATCAATGTAAAATTCTTGGAATAACCTTCGACTCCCGACTTAACTGGAAACACCATATCCATGAACTCAAAGACATCTGTATAAAAAGACTAAATATACTTAAAACCCTCAGTCACTTTCACTGGGGTTCCGACGAAATCGTATTATTAAGAGTATACAGAGCTCTCATCCGCTCAAAGCTTGATTATGGCTGCTTTATTTACATGTCTGCCACCAAATCTGTCACTGATTCACTGAACTCTGTACACAATACCGCTCTTCGTCTCTGCCTTGGTGCCTTTCGCTCTAGCCCTGCTGATAGTCTCCACATTGAAGCTAATGAGCTACCCCTACCCCTAAGACGCCAATCACTACTCCTCTCATATGCTGCCTCAGTATCCTCCAATCCTCTCAATCCTGTTCACTCGCTTTTCACTACGACTAATCCCCCTACTTACCCTCGAACAATTATAAAATCTATCCCCCAAATACTCAATCCTTTACTCAAAGATGCCGACCTTTCTCTGACCTCCCCGCTCCCTCTACCTTCTTCTCCACCTTGGACCAAAAATATCCCTACAATCGATACCTCACTTACCATTTATAATAAGCATGAATCTCCCACTGCACTTATAAAGAAAGCATTCCTAGAATTACTGCAAAAAAAACCTTATGATTTAATACTCTACACAGACGCTTCCAAAACTGACTCCGGTGTTGGTTGTGCAGTTTCCACGAAGCATGAACTCATAAGCTCCTTAACCCTACCTATAGTGTGTAGCGTTCACACAGGCGAGCTACAAAGCATTTTTCAAGCTTTCAAAAGCATCCACCTACCCCACAAAAATATTGCAATATGCACAGACTCCCTTTCCTCCATTCAGTCAATCAAGTCAATCTTCACTGACCACCCCATTGTCCAGAATATACACGACATCTATCAAACTCTCGTTGCTCAAAATATAACAGTCTCTCTCATCTGGCTTCCATCTCACATCGGCATTGATGGTAACGAAACTGCGGACCGCCACGCGAAAGATGCTACCACTAATAACGACTCAACACACATTGTCCAACTCGCAACCGACCTGAAGATCCACTTCAAAAACGCTACACAAGATTCTTGGCGACACCTGTGGCGCAATAGTACGACAGCACTTCATGATATCCATCCATCCACTTCTCCTCTCTCCCTGAACTTCTTAACCCGGAGAGAGGCTACTACAATCAGAAGAATCCGAATCAGTCATACCAAACTCTCACACGGATATCTGATGTCTTCAGGAAATCGTCCCGTTTGCCATAGCTGTAACGATATTGTGACCGTTAAGCACATACTGACGGACTGCAAACAATTTGCTGCTATATACAAACAACTTGATCTTAGGCCCAACCTCAAGGAAATGCTTCACTGCCCTACCGAAATCAAGAAAGTCTTACAGTTCCTGAAAGCTACCAACCTATACTGTAAAATCTAATTTAAATATTTGTAAAAATTATGTAAATATTTGTATTTATTTTTTCTGTGCCAATGACCAGCGCTGTCGAGGCACGTTAAGCAAAAATATAAAAAAAAAAAAAAAAAAAAAATAAATTTGATCCGACTACACGCCGAGAGTGGGATTCTTTTGAATCCTGCAATACAATTCCAGATATGACAGACTTGAACAAATTTTTAAAATTACGATGCGAGATTCTTGACAAGCTTGAAGTAAGTAAAATCAACATTAACAATTATTTTTATAGCCGTAAACAAAATCAACGATACGCAACAAAAAATAAACAATCTCATTCATTTCTCAATACTAATATATTGTGTTATTTCTGTAAACATTTTTTGACAGCTCCAATAACCGATAAAATTTCCTTATTTTTTATCATATGAACAATTTCACCCAATCATGTCAACATTATACTGAAAATTTTTTGTCAATTCCAAAAACCAATCAAATTTCTTCATTTTATATCATATGAACAGTCTCAGCCAATCATGTCAACATTACACTGAAAACAGACCATGGGCTGTTTTCACGTTGCTATGGTCACATTCCTATTGATTTATTTCGATTTTGAAGTTTCAAATATTTAATATTTGGAAATGTCACGATTTGGTTGTAATTCTTCTAATTGGTAAACAATTTTCTATTCGAATAACCCTCGGACATTGATAAATGCTCAAACATTTTATGACAACTTTCTCAAGCTTGTTGCTTGTAGGCAACAAGCTTTCGGAATCTGTCATAAAATTTTTTCGAACAATTATCAATGTCCTTGGGTTATTACTATTGATAATTTTTTACTGAATATAGTAACCAATCAAATTACTTAATTTCAAATCATGTGTCAAATTTCATCCAATCACCGCTGTATTACAGCGATAATACCCTACATGTGGTGTTTTCAGTTTGGTGTTTATGTTTTATTAAAAATTAATTAAACGTCAAACTGACAACTGGATTAACAATGTCGGAAACATTTGGTATTGCATCTAACGATTCAATTAATTCACCAATTGTACTTTTCACAACTGTAGTTTTAAATAAAAATGAATAATATTTGATTAAAACTAATAAAGTTTGTATTGAAAATTATTAAACATCAGATTGGCAATCAATTTTTTGAAAGCTACAAAGTAAAAAATTATCTTATCGAGTAATCCTCGGGTCTTGATAAATACTCAAAATTTTGTGATAGAGAATGCTTCAAGCGTGTTGCTCAAAGATAATATTATAATATTATCAAGCAACACGCTTTCAGCATTCTCTATGACAAAATTATCTCGGTATTATCAACACCCTAGGGGTATTACTACTGAAAATACTCATACAATTTATAAATGTGAGGAATTTTTGAAACTTTCGATCAAACAAAGAATTGAGGAAATCAAAAAACTCAAACTATGCTTAAATTGTTTCCGCCCTGGACATCTATCACCAAATTGTACGACGTCCAATTGTCGTATTTGCGGTAAAAAACATAATACTCTGGTACATTTAACAAGCGAGGCTAGTGTGTTACGGCGACGAGTATCTCATCGGCTCAAGTACTTTTATCAACAGCTGTTGTGGAAGTAAGCGATATACAGGGTATGGTTTTAAATGAAACTAACTGTTTCTAAATGACTCCACAATATATTTGAAAAAATGTTTCATTTCATTTCATTCACATTTTTTCAAATATATTGTGGAGTCATTTAGAAACAGTTAGTTTCATTTAAAACCATATGATGAGTAGATTCCACGAAGTGAGGGTTTATACAGTTAACTCGATATACAGGGTGTTCGCCACAAGTGTCGAGCATTACTTGACCGTGGTTCACAAAGTCATTTCATTACGTCAAATTTTCTAAAGACACCAAAATTACCAGTCAATCCCACAAGTTTTACTGTCATGGGCGTGGGTGAAAAAAACGCGAATATAAAACACTACGTCAATATCAATATAAAATCATGTCATAATCAATACAATAAAGATATCTCATGTATTAGATATGATTACAGGTAAAGTAAGTCAGTTTCATTTGATATAAACAAATTTAGTTTACCACAGGTTCCATTAGCTAATCCAACTTTCTATAAAAGCAATTCTGTCGATCTTTTGCTAGGTGCAAATATTTTTTGGGATATTTCACGTAATAAACAAATACGGTCAGGAGCGAATATGCCAGTTTTCAGTAAAATTGCTTTAGGATGGGTGGCTGCTGGAACTAGCAATACTTCTAAAGAACAAATCAATTATTCCAAATCATTTTTTAATCTCGAACTTTTAAACAAACAATTATATAATCAATTAACCAAATTCTGGCAACTAGAGGAATGTAACAAGCCTTCCAGTTTGTCGGAATCTGAACAATTTTGTGAAAACCATTTTGTTGACACGCATACAAGACTTGAAGGAACATAATACCCAGTCTAAATTTCAAAAAATCGTATCTTTTAAACGGTTAAAGATTAAGGCTTCATATTCAGGCATATTAAAATACAGGAATTTTTCTAGGACTGGCTGCATGTACAGCAATTGATCTTATACCGTTTTTAAGATACGACCTTGAAAATCTTTCAAAATCAATAGTTTTCAAAATCCATGCCCTCCAAGCCCTCACTAATGAAAAAGTGAACACATTACTTGAATTTCAGCTTTTAATTTTCAATCGTTCAGTTGCAGGAATTTTTTGAAAATTAGTAATATTACCTCGGATATATGGCTCCCTCTGCACTACTAGAAACCAGTGTACAGTCTGAGCGAGAATCGCAGCCGCTCCGGCAAAGCAGGCACGTTGCGGATGAGCAAACATTATTATTGTGAAACAAATAAATATTAGGACCCTGTTGTCTGTCTCATATTATTAGTTTGGTTTTGGACTGTAATTGAAAAGATCAAATATAGTTTGTAAGAATCTTTTTTTTTGTATATGTATAAAACTTAATAATTTCAAAACTTGAACAAAAAATATAATCAGCGTTCTATAGTACGAAAGAAACGGACCTCCCTTAAAACTTTCACTGTTCACTTATTGGGTAAAATTTCTGAGAAAATAAAAACAAATATGCGCCTAAATACAATTTATTATTAGTGGTACTGGGTATTCCCTCAATAAATACGGCTCATGTGTAATTTCGTAATGAAATGAAATATTAGGTATTCTCAAAATTGTCGTTTACAATATTTTAGTCAGTCTTGGTTTAGTTCTCAGGCAGAAAGGAAATAAAATTTTGACTATAAAAAAATGAGCAACAAACGCAACTGATAAAAAAAAACCAGCTTTGTTTTATCGAGAGGCAGAAAACGACGGTAAGTTGAATATTTTTTGGTTAGACTTTAAAAGATTTTTCAGCCAAGAAATTATTTTTGTAGCGTCTAGGTAATTAAAATATGTATGTAGGTACTATGGTCGTACCTTATACAGAAATGAATGATTAAAAATATCTTAATAAATTATTGCTCAATGATTTACTCTTTTCATTTTTGTAAATTAATATTGTTGACCATAAATTAGTTTTACTTGCATTTGAAATATCTATTGCTGTCAAATGTAATTGTTTATTACTGAAACATATATTCAAGAAGCCTGAAATATTTTAGGGCTGCAGAATCTCGTTGGCGATTGCGTCAAGAACCGCAGGGTAATGATGACGAAGTAGTCGACGACGTTCCGGCTGAGTCAAATAATTCAAATGAAGATAATTTACCAAATTTGAAAAGAAAAAAGGAAATTCCTAACAAACAATTCACCTTAGAAGGAAAAAGGATTATTGACATTGCATACTTTTTTGAACAGCTTCAAAATATTCAGCATATGCCAAGTTTTGCCTGTTCCTTATCCAATTGTCAAATAATCAATGAAGTGAGAAATGGTCTCCCTTCAAAATTTATTGTAAAATGCAATATGTGCAATATAACAATTGCGATAATTTCCCAGCAAGCAGATGAAGTTGATGTAAACTTGGCAGCAGTGCTTGGTAAACCCAACATTTTATTCATTTTTATAATCTTGTGGCAACCGTAGCATGTCACACGGCTACTCTTTTGCCGAGGGTACATTAAAAAATTTAATAATAATTTGTTCATTGCTACCTCAAGCGGCTGCGGATTCTCACAACTAAAACAAATTATTGGTTGTCTAAACATACCCCCTATACAATTGGTAAAATATAACCTCACACAAAGTAAACTAGAAACAATTATTGAAAATGAATTATTATCGCAATTACAATTAGCGGGCGAGGAAGAGACTAATATTGCCAGGGAACAAGGAAATGTTGATGAAGATGGGTATCCATTTATTACTGTAATAGCAGATGGTGCTTGGTCCCAAAGATCCTATAAGACCAATTATAACGCGTAGCAGTGATTATCGGAGAAATGACGAAAAAGGTCTTATATATTGGCATAAAGAATAAATTTTGCATGTTTTGTACTAAATACAAGGACGACATTCCCGATCATGCTTGCGCAAATAATTGGACCGGTACATCCACTTCTATGGAAAGTGCAATTATCGTAGGTTCCAAGAAAAGTGTAGAAATGCATGGGGTGAAATATTTGAAGCTGGTTGGAGATGGTGATAGTAGTGTTTCGAATAAACTTCTATTGGGAAAGCCCTATGGTATGAAACTTGTAGAGAGAGTGGAATGTGTGAACCATCTTTAGCGGAACTTTTGTAATAAACTGAAAGTTATATGCAAATCTACTAAGAGCGCATCTTCTTTGAAAATAGTTCCCGTTAAATTCAGGACAAAACTGGAAAGCAGTGTCCTTAGGCTTAGAACATCAATAAGGAAATCATCTGAGCACTGGACGAAAAGTGATATCACAGTAGCGGAAAAAATAATAAGATTCCAAAAAGACGTAAAAAATATTCTCAACCATATATTTGGAATGCATGACTACTGTGAATTAAATTTTTGCGATAAAAATGTAAATGAAAATTTGGTTCCACTTATCATTAGTTATGGATTGAAAACTGACGTAGACAACTGTTTAAAGAGAGTTCTGGAAAATGCCTCTTCTTTTTTATTAAATAGAAATAATAATTGCGCCGAACAGTTTAACAGTCTGGTAAACAAATATGTAGGTGGGAAGAGAATTGATTATTGTTTTAAATCTTCCTACCAAACAAGATGTAAATTAGCTGCTGTTTCTTATAATTGCAAAGAAAAATATGTTGAAGAAAAAATAAAATTCAGTGGAATGCCTTATGGGAAATACACCAAGCAGTTAATGAAGAGAAAAGAAGTTGGTAGGCTCAAACACTCTTCAATGAGAAAGATAAAGGGATATAGGACCAAGACAATAACAAGAACTGCTAATCCAGATGAGGATTATGGAGATACCGAAGAACCCATTACAGAAGAAGAGGGAAGATCCCGTCGAGAAAAATACTTTAACTCTCTCCAAAAAACTTCAGACGATTAAGCAAATTGGAAGGCTTACAGTAGGACAAAACAATAATCCTTTATGACAGCAAGAACGTGTATATAGAATAACGGCATCATCTTTTGGAAGAATATGTAGAATAAAGCAATCAACAAACCCTTTAAATACGGTGAAGAATATGCTGTATGGATCATTCAAGGGAAATTCGGCAACAAGATATGGACAACAACACGAATCAATAGCCATAAGCCAATTTGAAGAATTGACCGGGCTTAACATCACGAAATGCGGTATATTTATTGGGAAAAAATGATGAATGCTTTCTTGGAGCGAGTCCCGATGGATTGATCGATTTTGATAATTCAATTGTAGAAGTGAAATGCCCCGAAAATCTAAAAACAATGACAGTCAGAGAGGGCATCAAAAGTAAAAAAATTAACTACTTAAAGTTTACTGAAACAGAAGAAATCACCTTGAAACAAAACCATCAGTATTTTCACCAAATTCAGGGGCAGTTACACTTAACCCAAAGGAACTCGTGTTATTTCTTGGTTTGGTCTCCACAAGGTGAGCCACATATTGAAAAAATTGATCGAGATGATCAGTTTTGGGATGGCCATATGAAACCATTATTTTTCTCTTTTTTACAATTCTTTTTTACCAGAAGTGAAACTAATTATCATCACGGTGTGTCCTTCGTTAACTCAGGTTTCGTCTAAATAAAAAATGTTTCTCGCATCTCTTCGGTAATATTGAAAAGATACGTCTACTTATGGCGTGCCGTTTTGGTATTTAATAACATCGTTATAAAAACAAAAACAAAAATATCACTTCTTTCAAAAATGTTTATTCCCTAATTATTCTGTTAATGAATTAAAATTATGTTTTTCATAATAATAATAAGTACAGTGTAGCGATGAGACGGGATAGGGTTCAGTAAACTACTTGGTTTATTAACAAAATATATTGAAAAAACTGGAGTGAAAACATAACATGGTGACACTCTTTAACGAAAACCTATTCTCACTGACTGGCGTGTTTCGGCGCGCGCTGCACACCGATCTTCCGCTCTCGTTCCCCTTCTATGGCCTATGTCCGACGAATATCGGGTTGGACAGGGGCGTACCGGCCAACGGTGCGTTACGTTTCCCCCCCTGGTCCTGAACTCGTCCCGAGGAAGGACCAGTAGGTTGGTTCTTCTTTTTGGGTGGTCGACCCCTTTTTCGTAAGGGAATAACGGGAACCTCTTCTGTTTCAACGTTGGCTAGGGTCAATGCTGACGCATGATAGATTCCTAGTTGTGAATGTTTGTCCGTTGGGTTTGCCACTTGATAGCTGACGGGAGATATTATTTTAGAGATTCGGTAAGGACCATCTCGTTTCGGATGAAATTTCGAAGTTATGGATCTGCTTGCGTTACTCTGGGTATGAGTTTCGACCCAAACAATATCCCCTATTTTGAATGATGGTACATCGCGCCTGCTTTTGTCTGCGTACCTTTTATTTTTATCTTGAGTGGCTTCGTGCATTGCTTTGGATTCGTTCCAAGTTGTTGCGATATTTTTCAGATATGGTGTGATTTGAGGAACAAAGTTGTCGATTTCTATGATTGACTTGAAATCATGTTTAACTTGGTCTGGTGTACGGAGTTCTCTACCAAATGTGAGAAACGCAGCTGTTTTACCAGTTGATTCGCTCCATACACTATTCATCGCAAATCTGATAGTAGGTAACATTTATGGCCATGCACAATGGTCATTTTTAACTAGTATTGCCAATCTAGGCTTCAAGTCACGGTTTTTCCTTTCAACCATATTAAGACGATGGTGAATATAGTGGAGTGAAGGATTCTTTGATATCCAACGAGAAACAAACTTGTTGCATCACTGCAGAAACGAATTGAACACCATTGTCGCTTCTGATTTTCCGAGGTAGACCATACCTAAAGAAAATTTCATCAATTAGAGTGCGTGCACATTCTTCTGATGTGGCTTTCTGTAAGGCAAAGAGTTCAACCAATTTGGTGGATACATCTTCAACAATTAATATCCATTTTTCGCCATTATTGCCTTCTGGTAGTAGCCCAAATAGATCAACTGAAAGGGTTTCGAATCTCTGAGCATACGCTGGAGTTTGGACAAGTCCAGCTGGCTTCTGATTAGATACTTTATAACGTTGACAATCAGTACATTTACTGATATAATCTGTGATGTAGCGTCTCATACCAGTAAAATAATAATTCTTTGCTATTCTCTGGAATGTACGTTCTGCTCCATAATGGCCTGCAGTAGGAGCGTCATGATATTCTTTGGGTAACCCCTCCCTCTGTTGAGTGGGTACAACCAATTGAGCTTCTTTCGAGTCTTCTTCGGATGAATACTTGTGAAGGACACCTTGGGAGAGCAAATACCCTCGATCTGTCCATTTGGAGATTTCTTCACCAGTAGGATCTTCAAAATACTGAATTATTTTAGCGAGATCGGGATCTTCAAGCTGTTCAAGTCTTGTTTCATATGCACTTTTGTGTGGAAGTTCGATTACAACTTCGCAGATCTCACATTCATGAGATTGTTCGTGATTACACGGAGGTCTGGATAAGGTATCAGCTATTACATTTCCATTGCCTGGTAAGTAATCAATTTTAATATCGTAACCTTGAATCATGAGTCCCAATCTAGCAAGTCTTCCAGTAGGAGATTTTAAATTTAGTAGCCAACGTAAAGGTTGATGATCGGTTTGTACGGTTACAGGAGATCCTTCGACATATCCTCTGAATTTGTCTAACGCCCATACAACGGCTAGAGCTTCTCTCTCAGAAGTAGAGTAGTTGCGTTCTGTTGGTATTAGAAGTCGACTCGCATATTCTACTACGTGTTCGTCTTCTCCATCTCCTTCTCCTTGAATTAGCACAGCACCCAACGCGTAACTACTGGCGTCAGTACGAATGATAAATGGCTTATTCTCATCGCACTGCTGTGAAATAGGATTGGTTGACAGAAGCTTTTCCAAAGAATCAAACGAATCTTGTTGTACAGATGTCCACTTCCACGGGACATTTTTCTTAGTCAAGTCACTTAAAGGTTCAGAAATTGCTGCAAAGTTGTTGATAAAACGTCGGTACCAACTTGCAGTTTGTAAAAATGATTGAACGTCTTTTACATTGCGAGGTGCTGACCGATTAGCGATAGCGGCGGTCTTCTCAGGATCTACGGATATCCCAGAAGGAGTAATCAAATGGCCGAGATATTTGACTTTTTCGCGAATGAAAACTGACTTTTCACGGTTAAGACATAATTTATATTGACGAAGTCTTTCAAAAACAGCATTTAAGTCCTTTAAATGTTCATCAAAAGAGCTAGAGAGTATTATTAAATCATCTAGATAACTTAACACAAGTTTGTCTTCAAGGCCACGACGAAAGCGATCCATTAGACGTTGAAACGTTCCGGGTGCACCTTTTGAACCGAAAGGCATGCGCAGATAACGATACGTACCGAACGGAGTCACGAAAGTGGTTTTATCTTTATCACAATCCGCGACGTGCACTTGATGATAACCCATACGCAAGTCTATGGTTGTCATATAGAATGTCGTTTTCGCGGCATGGAGTAGATCGTCCATACGCGGTAAAGGATATGACGGGCTTGTCGTTATAGCATTTAACCGTTTATAGTCCACGCACAGCCTAGTACTACCATCTTTCTTAGGTACCAAAACAACCGGTGCTGCCCAAGCACTTTCACATTCTTCGATGAAACCTTTTTCTAAAAGTTTGTCTATTTCGTTTTTCAATACTTGTTTCATAGTGACAATCGATATGGCGGTAACGCTATAGGTTGATGATTTCCTGTGTCTATATGATGTTCAGCATAAGGAGTTGCTTCTCCCCCCAAACGGAAGATATCATCACGTTCTTTTAAAAGTTTATCGAGGCGACACCTTTCATCCGGTGTCAACATTACACCTTCGTCTGCACGTAAATTATCGCAGCTAGAAATTTCTAATAATTGATGTGATTCAGATTCAAAAGATAAATCATACCTAACATGCGCATTATCGGAGAAAAACCATTGTTCTCTAGGAATGTCTAATGCTAATTTGACATTTTGTAAAAAATCAATACCTAACAACGTCTTGTTTTGAGTATTGGGAAAAATTATGAATTTTGTAGGGACGGTCCTGTCCTTCAAAATTACGTTAACATATGTAGTAAGAACATTTTCATTTTTTGCCTTGCCATCTGCGAATTTTGCTGAAATTGACTCTGACGTAAAACTTTGTCCTTCATTTCTTAAAATATTGTATAGAGTATGACTAGCAATACTTTGTTTTGCAGCAGTATCAATAAGACCTCTACCATTGTGACCTAAAATATTAATGCTCAAGGTAGGCCTCGGTTGCTGATCGACCAATGTATCTACACTTAAAAATTCTACTGAAGCCGTCTCTGCCGGATTGCATGTGGTACATTTTGAACGAATAACACCAGGAGAGCCACAACCATAACAAGAAATAGGTGGTTTTGATTGAGAACTCGAAGCGATATTAATATAATGATTATTCTCTGTTTTTGTTTCATGCTTTCGAGATTTAGCAGCCAAACGTTTTCGGCAATCATCTTTTAAGTGTCCAGGGTTTTTACAATAGTTGCAAAAACGATTACGATCGAGGTTACGTTGTTTACTTTCTCTGTTTATATTATCAGATGAGCTAAAGTTTTTACTTTCAAACGATTGTTCGATATGCCGACTTTGCGAAAGTAACTCTTGGAAAGTTTTCACTTTTTCTCGCGGAATCTTTTCGCGAATCACGTTATTTAAGAGTCCATAAACCATATCTAACTGTATTTCTTCTGACAAGGTATTGACCGGTAGTTGCGCAATAATAGCACGCGCTTAGCACACAAAAATGTCAACTGGCGTTTTCGAATCTTGTTCGTTTGCGAATAACTCACGATAAACACGATACGACGGTTTTTGAGGTCCGAAGGTACTTCGTAATAAATGTAATGCTGAGTTCCACGTATCTGTAGTATTTTTAATACCTTGATACCAAGTCGCGGCAAAACCATCGAGTAGCATCGGAAGTCCTTTTAACGCATTTTCGTCACTAATTTGAAGACAGTCTTTATAAATTGATATCGCGTCAATAAATGCATTTACATTTGAGTCTCTCGCGCCATTAAAACGAGACGAACACTTTGAAAAATTTCCAGTTTGCAACGGAGTATTATTTGAATTCGGATTATTATCAGCACGTGACGATAAGGAACCTATTGATTGTTGAAATTGTTCATTTGTTAACATGATTGGATTTACGTTTTCCGGAGGAGAATCCATGCTAGAGAGTTGAGCTTCGTTAGTCCGATGAGCTTGTGTAGAACGCAAAAAATACGAATAATTCCGACTGTCCGTAATCTTGAATAAATCTCACGGTAGCATGCAGTAATAAAATTGTACTTACAGTAGTTGAAGCTCTACTTTTACTTGAAAATACCTTGAAAAGTTGCTAGGAACTTTTATTTTACCAGAAAACTTGATTTCGATGTTCTTAAACTTAAACATGAACCAGATTGTGTAAGTCTTAGAATTCACACGATTGATTTTTAATCGGAACTGTAGATAACTGTTTTTCTTCAAAAATCACGTTATGAAACAACCGAATGGGAGTGTTGATTCTGTCGAGAGATCAGCGATGCTGGGAGCAGAATTAAAGAACACTCAGTACTTTATGTGAAAACGATTGAAATTTTCAGTCCAACACACACACCGCAGACTAGAAGAAAAATTTCACAGGTCACACTACAAATTCGCGCCAATTCGCACTTTTTACCGGTTTCCACGTGGTGAAGTGGTGAAACAAGAGATTCACTTTGAAAATGAAGAAAAAAAACCAAGTATGCTCTAAGTTGGGTGTCAGTTGTAGCGATGGAGACGGGATAGGGTTCAGTAAACTACTTGGTTTATTAACAAAATATATTGAAAAAACTGGAGTGAAAACATAACATGGTGACACTCTTTAACAAAAACCTATTCTCACTGACTGGCGTGTTTCGGCGCGCGCTGCACACCGATCTTCCGCTCTCGTTCCCCTTCTATGGCCTATGTCCGGCGAATATCGGGTTGGACGGGGGCGTACCTGCCAATGGTGCGTTACAACTGGAATTTCCATTATGAAAAACATAATATAAATTGCCGATTTAAGATTATGAAATACATAATAAAAATTCATGAATTGAAATTATGTAAAACATAATATAAATTCAATTTCCATCATGTATTGAGGTTGCCTATACTAATCTAATGCAAGTACCTGAAATCGGATAGTGAATGCATCGCTGCAAAATAGGCAACCTCAATACATAATGTGAATTGAATTTTTATTATGTTTTTAATAATTTCAATTCCTGAATTTTTATTAGGTATGTTTTTTATAGTTTTAAATCGGCAATTTCGATTATGTTTTTCATAATGGAAATACGTGTATTATTATTATTAGAATCATAATTGAAAATTCACGTATTAAAATCATGAAAAGCATAATGGAAATTCAAGAATTGAAATTATAAAAAACATTATACAAATTCAAGAATAAAAATTATTGAATAAATAATGAGAAACGGATTTGTATTGTTTTTCATAATTTTTTTCCTTTAATTTCTATTGTTTTCAATAATTTTTATTGTTGAATTTCCATTATGAAAAACATAATAGAAATTACCGATTTAAATTTATGAAAAACATAATAGAAATTTAAGTATTAAAATTATGAAAAACATAATAGAAATTCTATTTGTTAAAATATGAACTTCGAGCCTGAAAGGGTTAACGTGGCCCCATCCTCCGGCTTTCCCTTGTAGGTGATTGCTCACCGACTCTCCGCCGCCGTCTCACCTACAAGCTCTCACCCCTCGTAGTCAGGCGTGCTCACAGCACACCCTCTAGCAGTTTAACTCTCATCTCATGTACAATTTGTATCCAAGTTATAATATCGAGCCCACCCGCTTGAGAGCGCATTTGTAGCGTGACGTTGCAGAATCGTCCAATCGGAGGGAACGTCACGTGAACTTTCAATTATTGAAAGTTACAAATATTTTAATTTTTTTCAGTTAACCTTTAGTGATTTAGTCCAGTATTTTGGTTTATGAACATTTAATTGTTTGTTGTATTATAAGACAATTGATATTTTTGAAAAGTAGATTCCTAGGTACTTGGTATAATATATAATATAAGCAAGACCTATGGCATCTCGTAAAAGAACTTGTTGTGTTACTGGTTGTACCGATAAAACAAGTAAGAGGCATCGTTTTACCAAGGATCCCAACTTATTAAATATTTGGATGGAGAATATAAACAATCCTGTTTTAAAGGAGAAAACTCCAAGACAACTATATGACAATTTATAGAGTGTGCCATCAACATTTCGACCAGGAGTTTCATAACACAGGATTTCAGAGAGAGTTGAAACCATGTGCATATCCAACTCTACTTCTATCTGGTAAGTAGATAATAATTCGAGTTATATATAGCTTTATTTACCTTTGAATTTGTACATGTTCACATTAGGTACCTGCATTAAAAAATATAAATAAAATCTACAACTATGATATATGAAATATAAGAATTGCAGTAAATTAATCAGAACGAAAATAACTTACATTATAAAAACAGCTATTAACAAGAAACTTATTAACTTCGTTTTTAAACTTATCGTTGGAAACAATTTTTTTATGTAACATGGCAATCAAATTTCTTCATTTTATATCATATGAACAATCTCAGCCAATCATGTCAACATTACACTGAAAACAGACCATGGGCTGTTTTCACTTTGCTATGGACATATACCTATTGATTTATTTCGATTTTGAAGTTTCAAATATTTATTATTTGGAAATGTCACGATTTGGTTGTCATTCTATGATTGGTAAAAAATTTTCTATCCGAATAACCCTCGGACATTGATAAATGCTCAAAAATTCTATGACAACTTTCTCAAGCTTGTTGCTTGTAGGCAACAGACCTCCGCCTACGGCGTCGGTCTGTTTCCAAGCAACAAGCTTTCAAAATCTGTCATAAAATTTTTTCGAACAATTATCAATGTCCTTGGGTTATTACCACAGAGTACACCATCTAACAAGAGGCGAATGAAAGCCGTTTTCGTGATCGCAATTTTCTGTGCACATGCGTGAAATATGTAGTTTATCTGTCAGTGTCAAGTCGACACATGGTCGACACTTCCGTTCGTTCGTTCCCGTCAGTTACTCAGTACTCTGTGGTTTGGTTGTCACTGCCTTAGATGGTGTACTCTGTGGTTTTATGTAGTTTATCTGTCAAAGTCTCGACGTATTTCCGTTCGAGTCCAACTTCAAAGGAACCGACAAAGCTTTCGTCTCTTGTTAGATGGTGTACTCTGTGTTATTACTACTTAGAACAGATACGAAAGCTTGACAGAGAACAGTAAAAAGAGAGAGAGATGGGTGGACATACCCATTTAAAGGTCCATCGTCGTATGTCGACTCAGTTCGGAATGCTTCACGAAATTCATCAACAGGGTTGTCAATTTGCATAATATTTCCTCCAATTTACGATCATAGGTTAAATATTTTATGATCATTATTTTTAAGTGTGATAGTTATACATATACAAATATTCGATAATTACTTGTTTTAAATCAATTTTATCAACATTAAAAGAAATATAGAGTTGAAAAGATTTTAATGTTTAAAAATCATACCATAAATATATACTTTTTTCATAAACCACATCCTTGGCAACCATGCACAATAACGGTGACGGCTAACCTAACCTAACATAATCAAAACGTCAAAACACGCTCAAAAGATTATTATTCTTATAAATTGGATGAACATCACGGCGGAGTGTATTGTTCATAAAGAGACTGTCCAAATAAATTTTATTCGGAAAGAAAAATAAAATTCTTTCGATTTCCAAGGGAAGAGAGTATTTAATTTAATATCCCGGCCTATCCTTAAAGAAATTTTAATGTTTTTGATATTAACTTTGGTGCTACCAATTATTAGCATAGCAATTATTGCACAGGTGTATATTGTATTCCCTTTGATAATAAATAAATTAAGAATTATTTGTACTTTAAAATTTGGTTGATTTTTGTGATTATTTGTGTTATCTAAAAATATATTTATTAATTAACTATTATATTATTAACCTATTTAACAAATCATAGGAACGTACATATAGGTATTTAATAAATACATAATTATATATTCGATTATATTGTTTAAATTCATGGCGCAGCTTTAAAGATTTAGTGGAAACTTCCAAAAAAACTAGATCCTGCAATAGAAATTGTTTTTGTCCCCGAGTCAACACTGCAATTTGGTAAGATATTCAGAAAATATTTTAAAGAGGCAACATCGCGGCCATACCGAGTTAAAGGTCCAAGGTCATTGAATACGGAATTGAAAATCCTTTGATGTTTTTACCGGGATTCGTATCTGTTCTCTTTATAATCTGTGGTGTAATGCTATATTGTAATATGTAGACTTATTACATGTAGATGACCTATGCAAAGGCACAACAAGATCACTATTTCGTGAACTGTTTGTTTCAAGAAAATGTTATAGTTAGCTCCAACGCATATGTAACACATTTAATGATGTAAATGTTAATAACTGTTTTGCTTTAAATGTTCCTTTACAATTTTCTCGATAACTGAGTTGTTGTGAGTGAATAAAATTATTTGATTTCAGACACCGTTACGATACCATCATCCACAATAGTGTCTTTGGAAACTCCATCTACATCTGTAGAAGATACACCTACATCTGTGGAAGCTCCATCTACATCTGTAGATATAGAAAAAAAATTGACCAGAAATAAGTTAATGATTCAAAACCAGAACTTGCATGAAAGTTTCTCATTCAATTAGTTATTAGTAATTTCTTGTTCTTCTTTACTTATCACTTGAAAATATTAAATTGTCACTAAGTGGCTGAAGGTAGAAAGACACAATAATTCAATTAAGTTACTTATATTTTTATATTGTTCCAGTTTCTTCAAAAAGATGTATATTGAAAGACTTTAAAGTCACACGTCAAAAACAATTATATATTTATATTATATTATATTTATATATTATATATTTTATGTATATATATATTTAATATAAAATTGATGAACAACTTCTAAGTTTTCCTTAAAAACCAAGTTTCCAAAAATATCATTGAAACTTTTATGCCCGATTTTACTTACAGTTTCGTAAAGTTAGGTAATACCTAAATCGGATTTGGGAATTTCTAAATGCGCGTGGTGAAACGTAAATTGCGTTTAGAAATTCCTAAATTCCACTTTGATACTAACTTTACGAGACGGTTGGTGAAATCGAGCATTAGTTATTTCATATTTCCCGCTCTTTTAGTTATTCTTCTTCTTGCTCCTTTTTTGGGCTATATCCTGAGGGATAATTTACCCTTTTCTGTGCTCCATGTATTCTATCGCAGCGCGCGGCGGGGGGCACAATACTAATATATTAGATCTGAGAATTAGTAAAGGAGTTAGCCTGCTAGAGGGTGTGCTGTGGTCGTGCTCGTGCATAACAACGGATAACATCATAAGAAACCTGAGCGATATAATATTTCATATTTAGTTTTGTTTTAATAATATTCGATTATTTATTCAGGAATATATTTTCTTTGTGTGTACCATAGTGTGTTGTCTTCAATCCACAACCAAACCCAACATCCTACTCCAACAAGTTATTGGGACCAGCACGTGTGGGTTTATTACCGGTACACAGGAACAGCTAAAGATTCAGAAGGATAACAGTAAGTCTTTCAGAGTATTTTCAGAAATATAATTAAGATGTACAAAAATAGGTAAACAAAAATATTATACACATAATAGCCTTTGAGCATGAATAGAAAATTACACACAAAATGCCGGTTGCAACAAGTGATATGCGAACTGGGCATGCGTAAAAGAGCGAAACATACACGTGGCGTGTACTACTCGGTTATTCGGGATAATATACCTATACCAATCTCAGAATGTATTTTTTTTCCAACAATAAGAAACAAAATGTATCTACTTTTTACAACTTTATAATCAGAAGCTTTATTGGAATTTATCAGACGTTTTCCTTTTATATAAACAAGAGAAATAGAGAAAAGATCATCAAAATTAATTTCGCTACTAAAAACGAACCAAAAATAAAAATATTTCAGAGTTATCGAACAAATGAAAAGACAAGGCCATGCCGGGCTTGGTATTCGCATATACCATGTATAAGAAAAGTTGTTTCTCAATCATTCAGAGGTGAATGGAAGCACAATAAAACGGAAAAAAGGACAATTTGTACTTGCAAATCTGGAAAAGGTTCACGTGTGCGATCACCCCTCTTTCACGCAATGAGCAGATTGCTCGTTTTGATAAATTAGTAAAGGAATATGAATCTTTTAATACCGTTGTGTCTTTGTCCGAAGAAGAAAAGAGATCTGCCTTCTATCAAGCAGTTTCAGACGTATATAGAAACCTTAGCACGGTTAACTATTCCAAACGTCAGAGCAATAATTCAGATATGACTTTATCGGAAAAAACGTGCTAACTCGGAGACCAGACGTTCAGATGCAAAAGCATTTGTGACAAATGCGACAGCTGTGTCAGATAAGGGAACAGCCAAGCAAACAAAATGTTACCGGTGCAACAAATTTGGCCATATTGCAAGAAAATGCCCTCTAGCAGAATACAATGCCTGGTATTGTTTTTACTGTCAGGCAGTTACCAATCACAAAGGAGATGACTGCCCAAACAGCAGAGATCTAAAGGATGGGTATATTGAACAACACTTCACTAAACATAATACCAACACCAACAATAGAGGTAACACAAAGGACTTCAGATTTAGAGGTAAAGGAGGGGGTAAATTCAGAGTAAAAGAGGGTCGCGTGGAGAAACAAAGCGGAAAAAGGAACATTCCTGGACGGAGATATAAAGAAAACAACTCGAGAGCTTTTCGTACAGGTAACAATTCTCAACCAAATACAACATCCTATAACTCAGATGATTCAATACATTTTATTGCTGATTTCGGAGCAACGGATCATATAATAAACAAAAGTATGTATTTGCATAATTTTAAAATTTGTAATGGCGAGAAAATCAGAAGCGCTAACAAAAATCCTTCGGCTAATATAACTATAGACGGCAAAGGGGAACTTTTCTTAAAATCAAAAACTAATAAAAAAGATACTATTAAAAAATTATCTAATGTAATTGCTGCAAATGACATCTCCGACAATTTAATATCTCTCAGAAGGTTTGCTGATGTAGGGCTAGGAATCTACCTAGATAATCAAACACAGTATTTTTAATAGAGAATCTGGCTCAGAATATCTAAGAGGTACCTATCTAAAACCAAATTGGTCAATTACTTCCAAAGTTAATAAACCTTGCGATGAACCAAACTCACAAACTCACTGTTATGACAGGTATTCGGGTAAAGCCCGTATAGACACTTTGGACGAGCAGCTCGAACAATCTCAGACAGACATCGTGGAGCTTGATGAGAAAATTGAAGATTCAGACAGAAGTAATAAAACAAATCCAGAGTGTCCGTCTGAGATTGGGAGGAAAAGTAGCGAGCCCGTCAAGATGGACAAAAACTCCACAAAATCAGAAGATAAGATTGCCGATTTTGAGACAAATAGTCTGAATCGAGCAATCATAAATATCGAACGCAAATCAGATGACGAAAAATTAACCTTCTTACAAAACTTACCGAAATCAATTTCAGAAGAAAAAACAAAACCCCAAATTAGCGAGGGAATGATATGGCATATTAAATTAGGACATGTATCATTGATATATCTCAGAATACTTCAAAAATCAGAAGAGCGACTTAAGGAAGTTAAATTCAACGACGACATATCAGACTGCGAAGTTTGTATAAAAGCCAAAATGCAAAAGCTACCATTCCCTGAGACC